>NIVC01005005.1:0-28701 GCA_002269645.1 Macrostomum lignano | reverse complement strand
TCCACACACAGACACACACACACACGAGTTTTGATTTTTATAGTTAGAAATAGTTTTAAGCCTATGTAGGCCTACTAGATAGAAAAAAAAGCAAAAGGCTAGAAATTCAACTATTTAAAAGATATAACCCTATAGGCCCTAATACTAATAGCCAAGCCAAGGTTGTGGCCTTCTTGAACTTTAGGTACATAAAATACTTCCAATTTTTCAATTTTTCTGAAACTTTCGCCAGAGTCTTAGAGGCTATCCAAAATGATAATAAAGCAAAAAACTGCAAAAAATTACCCTCAGAGGTAATAGTAGGTTGATTTGTGAGCATTCCTATAGTCCTATGTAACTAATATTAATTTGATCCAAGCAGTTTTGGAGAATTGTGTATTTGAAAGTTGAACATTTTTTAGAATCTAAACTTTTTAATGTAAATTATTTTCCAAAATTTGATGAATTCATTCTATGGCTTGGTATATTTTGAAGGATAAAGCCATGAATTAATAAATTAAAAAGAGTATTAAAAGATTAATATAATGATGATAAAAGATAAATATTAAAATATTAAATACTAAAATGATTAAATATTAAATATTATTAATATCAAAGCCAATGGGCTTAATAATACTATTAGGCAGTTGTTATTTGTCCAGTGACCGGATGAATAGCAATGTGGTTATTTGTCCGGTTACTAGATCCTGACCATGCTTTCCTATTCATCCGATTAATACCGGACAAATAGACATTTTGTTATTTGTCCGGTTAAATTGATAATGTTATAATATCTAGTTCATAAAAACCACAAGGGTAAATATTCTTAGACTTCAAAGACTTCTTACTCATATCTTGATTATTATATTGTTATACTAGTATGTGTCTTATACACCAAATTGTGCCAAATTGAATACACTGTTTTGCTTACACTCTAGTATACAAGAAAATATTAATCAATATATGAGAAAAGGTCTTAAAAATCTAGAATATTCATCACGAAACAAATAAGATACTTGTGTTAGCAATTTAACCGGACAAATAGCCTTTTTGCTATTTGTCCGGTCACTGGACAAATAATAACTGCCATAACATTAATAATAGTAACTTCTGTACTGAATGAACCAGAAGCTCCTTATTTGAATTTTTTTATTTTATTATATTCTAGTTCTAGGCACTAGGGCCCGTAGGCCTACTGTCAATGAATAAGCTATGGCCATTGGTTATTGAATTGCTTTGACCTTCCACTGGTTGACTCATGACTGGCACTGATATAGTGATAGTGATGGAATATAATGAATAATGCTACTATAAATATAGTTTTGTCGCTTTATACGACTTTATTTATTATTTAGATGTTGATAATATTTCATAAAAAGTAATCACAAGTATATTTATTACACGACTTATTTTCGCCAAAACTTTGCCTCAACACAAATTTATAATGCGGGTCGCGGCCTACTTGATATTGCAAATTTCGCAAATTTACCCACTGTTAAACATACGCAAATTTTCTAAATCAAAATTTTAACAACAAAACGAAAACTCTAGAGTGTTTATTTGTATGTAATTGACTTTTAAAATGTGCTTGAAATAGATTTAGACTTACTATATATTAAGACGATGTAAATTGCTCTTTTAAGTGGTATTCTATTTAGTACTTTTAGTTAGCTTTAGTAATGAATCTAAATTATCAATGTAAATAAATTTATCAAGTTTTCTTTGGTGGAACACTACGTTCTGCTTTATTTCAACAACTTGCACCAATTGAAAATATTCAATATTTTATATTCAATATATTTACATCATTCAATATAAAAGTTACTTTTTATAGATTTTTGCAAGTACAACTACAACTACACAACTACTGCAACTACAATGATTGATGTTACATTTACATGTATTACATGTATACCCCCACAAAGGAGAAAAATGAATGTTAACACAAACTTAGATTTTTATTATAGGCTTATAGCCTAAGAGTTTCGTCACACTGACATCTGAGCACGCATATTTTAAAAAATCAACCAAACCATGCATATACATGTATATTAAGTTCAAGGAGCGTCGAGTACACTGAAAAATCAACATACTGTACATGTAATCAATGGTCACTAATTAAACGAACACAATGCGAGAAGAGATTTATCCACTCTAACAAAACTCTGAGTTTGTGCTTCACCTGCAAGCTGACTGCAAATTCAAGCTATAAGTTAAGGTTATGCGATTTGATGTACAACGTTTTATTCTTTGTTTTAAATCGTTTTGCACCGATCTAACACTGAACAATTCTGAATTGGATCGCATTGCCATGGACAGCACTCTTCATATTCTCCGCTGCCATAGACTGCAGACAGCACTCTCCATATTCTCCGCTGCCATAGACCAGACAGCACAGCTCTTTGCCTTTATGCTACACTGCCATTATACATGTATATGCATCAAATTCTGTTGGATTAAAACAAATTAAAAGCTGATTTTGTACAGAAAACTATCTGCACAGTTTTTTTGCGACGAGCATTATTTTAGCAATCTACATTCCTGCCTCAGAGAGTGATAGATGGGTCTATTGTAGAGGGCCTAGGCTGTCATTTTCAAAAACAGAAAAAGCTCAGCGATGACGTAATACTTTGTGTTCGCTGGTCGTGTACAGTGTAACCCCAACAGTTGATTGACAGGGCCTGACAAAGAGATAAGGCAGGGTCGGGCCAGCGTGTAGCTGCAAACGCCAAACCGCATGGCACCGATGCCGATCAAACCTAAGATCTATTCTTAAATGACCTCGGTCATCCCTCCCTTATCCTCAGAATCTCAGAAAGGTAACGAACGGCGTTATAGGCTATGTAACATGCAAGCCCTTATCTCTGGCTACATGTGAATGTATGCAGCTTATTTTTTTAACTATATATATCGAGCCTTGTTATCTTTGACGCGGGGGGTCATTACATATGGAGCAAACTCGTATGATTGACGCACCGAAATCTCATTGGCCTGTAATTTTACGCAACGATTCCCTTCTGTTGTTGCACTACCGAATAGAAGTTACACTTAGCTCTACCTGTTTTCTATTTTCAAAACGCTCTTTGGTTTTTAAATTGCACGACTAACGTATTCCCAGGAATATGTATTTGTTCCTCTTGTTAGGCCAACAATGAGCACGCGATAAATCTGTCAAAATCAAGGCAGGCAGACTCGATGAGTGCTCCACGTTTTGGTACATTTTAGTTACGACGATAAAATATGAAATATCCCGGGTTTCCTTGGGAAAACAAGTGTGTCCTGCCAAATTATCTGTGACCTTGATATGACTCCGGTGCTAAATCAAATTCCAATATTGTACATGACTACCCGATATAATTTACTATTTACAACAACATGAAGTACGTATTCTATATCTGCTTTTAGTCCGTGTCAAGTCATATTTATTGTCAATTTTTTGGCGCTTTAGTTATAGGGACCTCTGTAGAGTTATAGGGACCTCTGTAGAGTTACAGGGCCTCCGTATAGATACAGTGACCTCTGTAGAGTTACAGGGCCTCCGTATGGATACAGGGACCTCCGTATAGATACTGGGACCTCCGTATAGATACAGGAACCTCCGTATAGATACAGGGACCTTCGTATAGATACAGGGACCTCCGTATCGATACAGGGACCTCCGTATAGATACAGGGACCTCCGTATAGATACAGGGACCTCCGTATTGATACAGGGACCTCCGTATAGATACAGGGACCTTCGTATCGATACAGGGACCTCCGTATCGATACAGGGACCTCCGTATAGATACAGGGACCTCCGTATCGATACAGGGACCTCCGTATAGATACAGGGACCTTCGTATAGATACGTGCAGTAACCTCTGTAGAGTTACAAGGACCTCCATAGAGCTACAGGGCCTCCGTAAAGTTACAGAAACCTCCATACATCGTTTTGTTGTCAAACAAAACATCAACCCCAGCGTTTTGTAATTGCTTCTAAATGTGAAGGCCATGGAGGTCATCTGCTTCATCTTCTTGTTAGCGTTGGGCTTGCATTTGATGTGGCATTCGTTTTTAGGACCGCAAATTAGGACACAAGCTCGAAAATTTACATCATCGCGAAATCGTGTATGTAGTTTGGCTTGTAAACTGACAAAGTTGACTAGCAAGACTTTTCGACGATGTACAATATCAAACTTGGGAAGTTTCTAGCTTGAGAAACGCCCCAACAAAAAAAGTTTTAGACTCGGAAGTCAATAAAATTGTTGACTTAAATGTTAACAATGTAGGACAATCAGACACTCATGTTAGACAAGGACTACTAAAGTATATACGTTGCTTTAGTTGTCCTTGATGTTAGATCGATAAAGCGACTACAGCAGTAGTCAGTCACTCAAAATGTCCCAGCGATCGGTCAGTAGTCAGCCAGTCTATCAGTCATTATTCGGTTGTTAAAACGTGGCTTTCCTGTTTTTTCTCTGTAAGGAAATAAACCATTGCTGCATGTGTGCAGCCTGATGATGTATTGCTTTTGTATGTTTTGCCTAATACAGTAGAAAAGTTGAATCAAGAAGAAACAGGAAATGAAACAATGAAGCCAAGGTCCTTTGCAGTGTCCAGACTAAAGTGCCTTAAAAATTGGACTATACATAAAAGCCAGTAATCAGAAGCCTTAGTTGCTATAGTTATTTCACAGAGAGCTTTGGATACTGCCGTAAATCAACATTTTGCTGATCCCTGAGCACGCACAAGCACATGGATACATGTACACGCACAGGGTATTGTACTGGCTAACTCTGTATGTGTGCTGATCGTGCACTATTAAACCCGCGTTAATTCGACGCGAGACAACAGAGACGGGTTGCTGCTAGGCTACTTTACACTTCCAAGCCATCTGGGTGCGGAGCCTCACCGCTATGTTCGCGGATGAAACGCTCTTGCAAGCTAAGCATGAGATTTCGAGAAGTTTTACATACCGGGAGGTCCGGAAACTCGAGCTCGTGACCAAGAACCTATGAGCTTACCCGCATCGAAATTAAGGGAAATCGGGTCAGGGATAAATATTAATGGGAAAAATTCTACCAAGCGAGAAGGAATAATCTAGATGGAAAAATCTGGCTCAGTGAGCTGAGCAAGCATCAGTAAAGTGGCCGAGTAAGATCCAGAAGCTATGCAAATCGGGATTAAGTAAATAGTGTACTGATGAGGGAGTGCCAGTAGTGTGCACCAAGATTGGTGTGGCCCCATGCCTCCTGTCCCGAATATTAGCTTAGCAGAAAGTCGTTGAGAAAAACATTCTGTCTGAGGAGAAATTGCATTTCAGACCTGGATAGCCTTTCAAGTTGGGTATCTTTCAGGGGCATTGATCTCATCGCCAACCATTGCGTAATGAGTTTTTATTCAAATTGCGCAATTAGCTATGCTTAACATTATTCACTTCCGACTGCAGATGGGTAGTCAGTTAGCTAGCAATTTAGCTAGAACTTTGGATAATACTGTGTATAGACTGTGTACAGGCCTGTAAAAGCTGTAGGGGGACATGGGGGCTTTGTCCTCCAGCCCCCACACCTTGTGACCCGTCATGGAAATCAAGAATGAGTGCCTGCAGCGCTAAAATGAGTGACTGCTGCGCTAAAATGAGTGACTGCGGCGCTAAAATGAGTGACTGCGGCGCTAAAATGAGTGACTGCTGCGCTAAAATGAGTGACTGCGGCGCTAAAATGAGTGACTGCTGCGCTATAATGAGTGACTGCTGCGCTAAAATGAGTGCCTGCGGTGCTAATAAAATGAGTGACTGTGGCGCTAAAATGAGTGACTGCTGCGCTAAAATGAGTGACTGCTGCGCTATAATGAGTGACTGCTGCGCTTAAATGAGTGACTGCGGCGCTAAAATGAGTGACTGCTGCGCTAAAATGAGTGACTGTGGCGCTAAAATGAGTGACTGCTGCGCTAAAATGAGTGACTGCTGCGCTATAATGAGTGACTGCTGCGCTATAATGAGTGACTGCTGCGCTAAAATGAGTGACTGCGGCGCTAAAATGAGTGACTGCGGCGCTAAAATGAGTGACTGCGGCGCTAAAATGAGTGACTGCTGCGCTATAATGAGTGACTGCTGCGCTATAATGAGTGACTGCTGCGCTATAATGAGTGACTGCTGCGCTAAAATGAGTGACTGCGGCGCTAAAATGAGTGACTGCTGCGCTATAATGAGTGACTGCTGCGCTAAAATGAGTGACTGCTGCGCTAAAATGAGTGACTGCTGCGCTAAAATGAGTGACTGTGGCGCTAAAATGAGTGACTGCGGCGCTAAAATGAGTGACTGTGGCGCTAAAATGAGTGACTGCTGCGCTATAATGAGTGACTGCTGCGCTAAAATGAGTGACTGTGGCGCCAAAATGAGTGACTGTGGCGCCAAGAATACTTACTAAAAACACTGATTCCCAAAATGATATACGAAGTTTTCCTTTATGATTCTTGGATCTGTCCCCACTATCCCCCCTTTGCCCCTCTGCCCCCCCCCCCCTAGTCCAAGGCGACACCTGTGGAGTGGCCATTTATCCTTGTTTGTGTTGAAGGCTTAAAATACGTACGAGAAAAACACGCATGAAAACTATAATTGCATGTGAAATTCCGCAGGATATTCGCTTCTAGAAGTATTTCCAAGAAAGCGGGCTGAAAAACGGCAGATTTGGGTGCATTTTAAGGACAATGACAATTGTTGTCCTTGCGGCTACGCCCAGTTATAGCTCCGCTGCATCCCGCTGCAAGTCCACATGGCTAGCTAAATCTATAATCCCACGTTCTCTTTCGTCTCCCTTCCCATTTCCAAAACTATTCCCCTTACCCAGAAGCTCCAATCTTTGGGCCTAAAGAAACCCGCAGTTGATGAGAAGTTATGAAAATTGGACTAAAAAGAAGCACGCACTTGGAACTTCCATTGGTGGACAGGTGGACAGGTCATGCAACCGCGGTGGGAACCGCCCTTGGCCAAAGAACCCTTCCTCCACAGTTCAGAACTTTTGACAGCTAAGGCTGGTAGGCCCCAACCCCGTCACAGCCAGTAGAACGGATTTTCCTACAGTTGCGGAGAAGAGAAAATGAGGCAGCCACGATGGGCTTTGAAGGCATTGGGCGAATCGGAAGGCCCATTGCTAATGCTGCACGCATGCTTCCAGTCCTACTTGCCGCAGCAGCCAATGGTGGCGCAGCTAAGGCTGGGGCAGGCGACTTTCTGGCCTGGCCAGTGTATTAATGCGCGCATGCGTTCTCTCTCCTTCTCTCTCCCAAGCACTTGGCTTTCCATAGCAGCTTAGCGAGAAAGAACCACACAGAATTCCCATTTTGGTCGTTGCCTTATTCGTCGCCCTCCTCTCTCTTGCTCGCAGTTCTCTAAAATTGGAACCGAAGTTCCCAACTCCCCTCCGTAGACAAAAGTACTGCTGCCAACCACTGGCCGTACAGCCCCCGTCTTGTCTTCCGGCGAGAAAAGAGCGAACGCCTCCTGACCTGCGCAACCTCCTACCAAGCGACTTATTGCTCTCCACGGCTGCTCTCCTCCTCTCTCTCCTGATACTGGCGCGTGTTTTCTTACCCGACAGCACCAATCTACAAGGCTAGAGGGTAGAAAATCCAAGGTGGCAAAGGAATAAAGTGAATTACAGCGTGAAGATCCCCCCAAATCCCTTGTTCTCGCTTCGCTTGACAACCGGGCCGGCCTGCCACACTTGGGTGGAAAACTGTGGAGGCAGACAGAGAGAAAGAGCAAGAAGTTGCTGAGGAATTTTTCATCTGTGGCGCGGGCCATGGCCGACTGAATTCTGTCGCTCAGCCGGACTTCCGCCTTCAGCCAGCCAGACTGAATGGGAGCACGCCAGTCTCGACTGAGCAAACGGCCCGGCCAGCAGCAGAGATCCGCTGGCAACGGCAGCGGCGGAGTCGGCGTGTCGCCAGCCGACCAGAAGCCGACGCCGAATTACAACTTCGTCATCACGGACTACATAGTTGACAATGGCGGCTGCGAGTCTCCGCTGTACAAACCGCGGCATCATCATCAGAGTCGACAGGATGCTCAAGGAGTCAACGGTGGCCAAGGTGGTGCTGCTAGAGCCGATGCGCCTGCTGCTCCCGCTGTCTGTATTGAAAATGGCCAGGCCAAGCGGCAGACGGAAGACCTGTCAATCCTTCAGCCACCAATGCGCCCGCTGCCTCCGCCACCGATGCTGCCTCCACCACCAGAGTATTCCGACAATGACGGTCGTACTCAGCCAGCTGAGCAGCGGTCCGACAGTGCCAGCGCCGGTCGAAATCAGCCCCCTAAGCGAAGTCAGTCTTCGGCAGCTGCAGCTCATAGTCGGCCGTGTCCAGTCCACGGTAACTATGGGCTGAGTCCGAGGCGACAGCTCAGCCAACAGCAACAGCAGCAACAGCAGCGCCTGCTGCGGCAAATTGCCCACCAACAATTTCCTAGCAGCATCGATCGGGTCATGCCTAAAGCGGAAGAGGAGGACGATTCGTCAGCTATGGACTTGGAGGTTGACACAATCATAGAGCAGAAAGCAGCGGATGACCGCACTCTCAGAGCTGCAGCTGGGCCGCGGGGTAGTGAGACTGTAATTCGCGGTCGGAGGGGCGCCCCGCCACTGCCGGAGTGCAATTCTCAGCCAGAACAGCAGCGGCAATCGACGTTAAACACACAGAGATCATTTCGACAATCAAATTGTCAGTTGCTACAGCACCAAGAGCAGCTGAAGCAAGCGCCTCATCAGCAGCAGCTGCTTCAACAGCAGCGCCTCTTGCATCAACATCAGCTTCAAATCTTTCAACAGCAGCAACAGAAACTGCTACAACAGAAGATGCTTGAGCAGCAACAGTTGCTACAAAGGCAAATGCAAAATCAGCTGCAACAGCAGCAGCAGCAACAACAACGACAGCAGCAGCAACAACAACAACAACAACAACAACAAGAACAGCAACAACAACAGCAACAACAACAGCAACAACAACAGCAACAACAGCAACAACAGCAACAGCAACAACAACAACAACAACAAAAACAGCAGCAGCCACAACAGCGTGACCAACGGCAACAGTCGCAGGCAGTAAAATCCGAGCGGGAAGCAGATGCGTCCAACTCAATGCGAACAAACACAGAACAATCCAGAGGCCGAACCAAAACTAGAAGCACAGTTCGGGCTCAAGCTGAACGACGTCCCCAGCCACCAAGTTCTCGAGATGACGCCTGCCAGACAGCGGCAGCCACAACGAAAGCATCGTCAACAGTAGGGACAAATACCGGCAGAGAATCGCCGTCGCCTCCGCAGCTCCGCATTACGCTTCGGCGTAGTCGCAGCCGCAGCCAGCGTAGGCGAGACGTTCCCCGGATGCGCCTTCTTCCGGCGCTGACGCAGACAGCGGTAAATGCGTCTGGCCGCGGTCATCGCGTGTTTGATAGCCAACCAACTGTGCTCTACCGGCCGCGCTACTTTGCTCAGCGTCGCTCACTAGTTGAAGGCCTTGAGCGGCTGCACATGTTCTGCGACGATGACGACGAGTGCATCGATACCGAAAGAGACAACGACTACTACGACGCTGGGGTCTTCGAGCACCAGCGCAGGCCCCGTGTTCGACGCGACTCTTGTCCCGGAAAGCTTAACGGCGAGGACCGGCCCATTCAACAGTATCGACAACAGGAGCCGGACTTTGTTGGCCAGCCACCGGCACAGCCTCGACGCATCGCGGATGTCCGTCACGCAGCTGAGATGCGCCGCCGTTGCCGAACCTTCTCAGCTGTGCGCGGTCAGCCGCGCGACGGCCCGGCGCCCAAGAGTCCTCTCCCGGTGGAGCGACGCGCCGCGGGTCAGCGAGCGTTTTACTTCTTCCACATCCGGGCGGGCGGCAGCCTGGCTCAGAGCGAGGCGTTCCTGCTAGACCCGGTGGTAGCATCTCTGGCCAGCCGGCACAGCTGCACTCTGCGTCTGCTCCCGCCAGAAGAGGCGGAAGACCTGCCGGATGGTCTGCGCCGGGTAGAGGTGGCAGGGCCGCGACTCAGAGACGTGAAGCGCTTTCTCTATTACCTCACTACCAGCGAGGAGACGGTCGGCCTGCAAAAGCAGATCCAGGAGCGGCACACGCTCAGCAGGCGGTTAAGCCGAGCTGCCGCAGACAGCCGCAGCGAAACTACCGCGTCGTCTTCGCCTTCAACAGGCGGCTACGGTGGCGGAGGCGGTCACGAGGCGAGAAGCCATCGGGACCTGCTCTTCCTATCGTCATCGGCCTCCTACGGCTGGAGCGGGGCGGCCACGCCTGAGACGATTTCCTCCGCTGGCGGCTCGCAGCAGCGGCTCTGGCGGGCGAAATCCGAGGCCATGAGAACTAACTGTGACTATCGCTTGATGCCGAGTGGCTACGTATGAGATTTTCATTCTCTGTGTCTGGTCCTCATTCCCTCTGTTAGTAACGTGGTAGGCATTTCGTTGGCAGCTCGAGAATGAAATTAGTATTAGCACGAATAGTACCGATCGCACTTTTTAAGCTCGAGAAATTTTCTGTTCGGGAAAGGCAGTTTTATTGCATTGTCCAATAACTAGTGCGCTAGACCAGAATATTCATTGCAGAAGTTTCGTAGAAATAAGATCTACAACAGGACGGACATTTTCCTTCGATCATTAATTAGCATTGAGACATTGGACTTGTTATTGCTAATTTATTTTCTAATCCCACATCCGAATGGGATAAATATTCGGCCGTATGCAGAAAGCTTAGTCCAGACTAGCTAGTCCGGACTTGGGTAGTTCAGTCTATAGTCTATGGTCTAGCTAGCCTAGTTCTGTCTATAGTAGACTGGTCTAACTTTGTGTTTCTGCATACCATATCCAAGTCCAGACTAGCTTTTCAAGACCGGACTACCCTAGACAGAGCTTTTTGCATACGGCCCATTAGCTAATTTTCGGCCGCTATTTTTCCAGCCGCTTGAAGGCATCTCCGTTCTTTTTTATTTTCTGCGTAGCAAGTCCTGCTTTCGAACTTGTTGTACTGACGCGATTTCCTCACCTGATTTCAATTTGGCTACGGCTGACGAAAGGTAGCGAAAGGTGAAAAAATCCGGTCGCCTTTCGCCCTACCGAATAGTCCGGGAGAGATGCAGCTGGAAACTGCGGAACTCTCCAGGTACTCGCAATGCCCCACTTTTTTTCAATTGAGCAGCTTTCCCTGAGGGACCTGAAGTACAGAGAAACAGACATAAGGAGGCGGACTAAAACTAAATGTTTATTCAGCAAAAGTAAAATAGAGCCAAACAAAATCCAGGAAATAGTAAAACTGCTTCCGGTTGAATCTCCGCTTTTATAATCGATCAAAGCAGCAGAGCTCATTTTCGAGGGAGCTCTATAGGATCAGTTTCAAACTGAGCCACCAATTCTATACTAACTTT
Source organism: Macrostomum lignano (assembly GCA_002269645.1). Classification (NCBI taxonomy): domain Eukaryota; kingdom Metazoa; phylum Platyhelminthes; family Macrostomidae; genus Macrostomum; species Macrostomum lignano. The sequence goes on along the minus strand of NIVC01005005.1, from coordinate 17,313 downwards.
AGAATAACTTTCTGTTTGCCTATAGCGCTTTAGGGCCTGCTATGAAATTCAAGTGGGGCATTGCTTTCTTCTTTACTTCGGCCTTGTATGGTTTGCACACCGCTATTTACTCACTTTCAGTGAGCTCCGGGCGACGCAGCGCGTTGGGACTGTGTTTAATGTGTCTCACAGTTTCATGGAAAGCCATTTTCGGTACTTCAGTGTACACTCTTAATGAACGGTGAGATCTTAATGTTTTTCTTTGCTTTACGTGCAGCGATAACCCTACGAACTGTGTAGAAATTCTTGTTGAAATTCCCATGGTCTGTCTCAGATATGAGCAAGTCTCATATTAGTTCTGTCACAGTTTTTCTCTTTCAACGCGTTAGTTTCGTCCCGTACACACTTTCGATCCTATCATAAATCAATAAGACTACGCAAAATTGAACCCTGTGCAACTGTTTTTTCTGTTTTTTTGTTTGTAAATATCTGTTGCATGAATTCTGTTTTTTTATAAGAGTGCAGTTTAGTTGCATGGAATTATCAAGCAAATACCACACTTACTGAACTTGCTGTAACAGTTTCGCGTCCTAAGCGACAATAAAACATCTCATGCCTCATGTTTCGAAGTTTTTAACTGCAGTAAACGCTTTGATATTTGATTTTGTGTTTGATACTCGTAGATACAATCAATTGAATAGAGCAGATCCGGTCCGCAAAGCCTCTCTATCCGGCCCTCGGGTTCTTTGAAACTTCACAATAGCGATTCTGGCCCGCTCAAGGTTTGTGTCGCTTCTCAACTCTCTTATCTTGAGAGTTAAATCTCCAATCTCCAATTTCTCAGCTCATTTATTTTTTCTATTTTCTCTCCTCTTTTTCTCCCATCTCCGGTCCCCTCTCCTCTCCATTCTCTCCTCGTCTCCTCTCCTCTCCTCTTTTCTCCTCTCTCTTCTCTCTTCTCTCTTCTCGCTTCTTGCTTCTCGCTTCTCGCTTCTCTCCCTTCTCCTATCTCTTTTATTTCTTCTCTATTCTCTTTGACCCTCTCCTCTTCCCCTCCTCTGGTCCGCAGTCACGACAAGATTCTCTATCTTGTCCTTTAGATTAATAAGTTTGACGACGGCTCCTGAAATAAAGTTTTGTAAAAATCTGATAGAGATCTAGGGATTTTAAGATTTTTGCAAGTCCTAGGGACCAAAACAAAAACAAAAATACGATTTTTAAAGATTGTAAGATTGGACTCAAGACGAGAAGTCGCCTACGACGCAACAGATCGCTTCGAGGGGCTGGGCCAGGACCAAGTCTCTGAGTTTCAGAGCAGGACGGTCTGGACCCACTGGCCTCGCAGAATGAAGGACCTTAGCGCCAAGTTTCGAAATCCACTTAACGAACCTAGAAGCTCGTGGGAATAGCAAAATTATGCTTAGCAGCTGCATCGGTTCCTTTTACTACATGCGTTACATGCACCCGCACTACACATGCAAGCACTAAAGCTAGCAATGTTTTTCTAACCTCCAATCTTTCCCAGAGCTTAGCGATAAAAAAGCCAATGACCGGCTATGCAGTGCGCGTCAGGCCGAGCCACAGCCTTGCTTGCATTTGGCTTGTATCAAACTTGTTCGTGTTTTTGCCGCGGCATCCGTTACCAGTAGCTAGCTGGGTGGCTGGTTGCTATAGGCATCACTCAAGCAGAAGCAGAAGCTACTTTCTGGATCCAAAAAGCAAAACTTCGTGGGCGACTTGCAACGCTGCCAATTTACTGCGTGTGCGGCCCCATTGCTTGTAGTGCTGCTTTTTTGAACATACCGAATGAATAATTTCTTTTTAACAATGGTGCCTCTTGGTTCGCAACGAGGGAGGGGGGGGGGGTTGTGCACTGCAGCAAGAGTCAAGACAACAGTAAAACCGAAGCCCACCCAGGTGCCATTCTGCTGGCCCATGAGGAGCAATCACTCAGGGTGATGATGACGACTTTCTAATCGTCAGGTATGTACATTCACACTCTCTGAACCCGTGAACGCTTGCCCTCATGAGCGTGAATCGCCGCAACAAGCCCCAATTAGTACGAGCGTATTGTTAGTGCTGCTACAAATTATGTGAGTAGATCTTGTACTAACTTGTAGAATAGCTGACTCGCAGTTGTCTCTCTATCGGGTTTATAAGGATCCTCCATACCCCAGTCTGGGAAGAGATACGATTTTGAGTTCAAGGCCTTAGTCAGGCTGGAAACTAATTGCATTTGGCCATGTAGCTGCCCTCTTCTAAAGGAGGCCAAATACTGGTTCGAGTGCGGGTGTCCTCATGACAGCCAGAAAGCTTCTTTAAGTGTACCTTCTAGCGACTGTCATAGAATTTTAATTGTATGTTGCTTCTCAGCCTTATTAAAAAAGACTGTAGCTAATGCAGGAAGGTTTCATTTCTCTGATACATAGCAACTCGAGGTTGCAGTTTCAAGCTCCTGGCCTCAAAATGTTATTATTTCGAAGAAAATCCCAGCGAACCAAAATAAGCGCAGCACGCAATTTTGGCGAATGAATTCCAGTTGATTCGCTTTCGTGACAGGTCAGAATTATTCTTCTTCTTATTATTATTGCCAATTTTCCGCCACCTGCCATTAGGAAAAAGAGCGCTTTGAGATGAGCTGCAGAAGCAGCGGAGACAGCAGCTTCCAAAGAAAACAGCGCGAGGCAGGAAATTGAATTTTCTAGAGCGCCGAGCGGGCCCAGTTTAAACCTTTTGTTCGAGGCCCAGCCGCTGCAGCCAGAGAGACACTGCTGACCCGGTTCTCGCTGACTCACCCGCTTGGAGAGGGGGGGGGCTCGATGAGGCCCACTGCTGCCTGTCTATGGTCGGTTTGCCGATGACGCAATCGGGGGTGGGAGGCGGCAGCTTGAAGCTTATTATTCGGTAACCCCCCCCCCAGGCTCAGGCCCGCAACAAGACACACTCGCGCACAGATCAGGCGGGCTTTCAAGCAAATATTTATAAAGCTGCTGTCCCTCCTCCTTCATCCAGGTGTCTCAAGTGTCGAGCGTGTATAGAGAGAGAGAGAGAGAGAGAGAGAGAGAGAGAGAGAGAGAGAGAGAGAGAGAGAGAGAGAGAGAGAGAGAGAGAGAGAGAGAGAGAGAGAGAGAGAGAGAGAGAAAGCACTCTCAGCCCTCTCGAGTTGCTATGCTGTTTCGCTCCCTTACCTAAGCTTCACTAATTTGAAGGGTCGGAGCGATTACAGAAGCCATTGAATTTTGAACTCCACTTGTAATTTCTTTTCTGCAAAGCAACATGGTCAGAGAGTTCTATATTCTTATTCCAAAATTTGCCTCCTATCTTGGTATTGAATGAGTCATCGTTAGGAGGGCAGTTGGCAATATCATAATGATTGTGCGCGGCGGCTGCAGGATAAATGTTAGTTCAACCAAACTTGCCTACTATAGATGCTTGTTTGCGTATATCGCTGAGTGGGTAGGGAGATATAAGAGAGGAATAGACGCTTGACGCCATTCCCCATTTGCCAGTTTGACCCCTGCGCCTATAGGCCCTGTCTGTCTGTGGCTTCCACTGTAATTCCTTGGGCTGCTGGTTTTATCTGGCGGGGCCCAGCTGGCAGGCGGAACTGCACGCGGCTATCGTTAATGAGGATCCAAGTGAGGGCTGGGCGGTCGGTCCTTCACAGTATAACGATTGCATACAGCTAGAGGGCCGACGTGACAGGGAAAGCTGCGAAACCCTATCATGCGATAAAACGCTATCAGCATCCTTCTAGTTGGCTGGCGACGGAGAAGAAGCCTCGTCATCAACTTTTAAAAGATAACTAACTATTGCGTAATGCTGGTTTCATTGCCGACAGAGAGTGAAGTGTGTTAGATAGCTAGAGAAATAGCTGGATGATGATGCAATCAAAATCTGTATTGATTTTCTATTCATACGTCGTGAAAATTATGCAAAAGTTTATTGAGGCAACAGGTGGCCGCCGTTTTTCATGTAATTTATATTCATGTATCTTCACACAAGGAATGTAGCCAAGTGCGTAGAGCGTCGGACTCACGATTTGAAGGTCGGGGGTTCGATTCTCGACTCACTCGGAACAATTTGTGTCCTAGAGCAAGACACTTAACTCTGCACTGCTTCAGTTCACCCAGCTGTAAAATGGGTGCCAGCATTAGCTGGGGTAATTGAGGGTGTGTGGCGACCCCCCAGTCCTTGGACTGAACAGCCGTACGCAGCCTTCAGATGCGCCGCGCAATAGCTGTGGCTTAGCTGTCGGTTACACATGAGCTGTCGGAACATCCGTGATTAAGGAGTGCTGCTACAGACACTTTCAGCTAAAGACTACGAAGTAATTTATAACACTTTTACTTGATAAAAATTCTGAACTTTCACCTTTATATCAATGTATTTTTCCTTCCTAACATCCTCATTAACTACTTTCTCGGTTGGAGATGACCCACCCGCCCTCAAAATTAGCTCAATTTAATGGACTTTTGCGTTTGACTAGCAAAAATGTTTTGACTTTTCATACTTTCGAAATTTTCGATCAACTGCATGCAAGGAAAAAGCCGGCGAATTAACGAGCTCTGCTGATTCAGGGCAGCCTGCAAACAGCTGCACCCGACGTCCCCCCCCAAGCTGCTCAATCGATTGGCCATTGATCCCGTTGGATCAATAAATGGCCATGCCGCTGTCACTCCCACAACGATGAGAAAATCCGAACTGCGCCCAGTCTGCACCCAGTTGCACTTTTCCCTCATGGGACTTGGATCGTCACAGTCTCGTCTGGCGGGCTGCCAATTAAGCCTTGAGAATCCGGCGGTACCCGATGGCTATGGACTTGGGGAACTATCTCCCACAGAATCCCATACTCTCCCCTCTCCAAGTCCTCGCGTTCCGCGCATGACTTGCTCCAGCATCTCAATGCGGCTGCTTGAATGGCAACAGTCTGCCGAATTGGAACTCGAAAAATCGAGTTCCAGCTATAATTCTTTCTCTCTCCATCTATATTGCCTTGTCTTACGTTTCAGATCGGATCGCTATTTTATATTCCAACTAGCTAATGCAACCAAAACAGCACCAATGCGTTCACTGTGCACTATAAACTAATTCGTGCACCAAACACGGCATGGTATGTACATTCGACTATGTATAAATTTTAGTGCATCTTTTCCTGCACTGCATATTCTCTTCCAAAGTTACCAACCCTCTCTTCCGAATGTAAGCTGGTCCGGCCCTGATGCACAACTGTTTATTGACTTTCCTGGATCACCGCACACGGTCGTTGCGCTGTAAAACTTCGCGATCGGCTGGAAGTTTCTCCCTATCTACAAGCTGTGCCCTGTGCGAGAATATTCGCTGCTGATTTGCACTTTTCTACTTGGGAAGACACTTTAAACATGAGTGATGGACGGGGTAGACAGAGGAGAGGGTCAAAACAGTAGATAGAAATCTATACTGAGAATGGTATATCATTCAATCCAGAACAAAACTGTACACAGGTATATTTTGTAAAAAAACCTTTTCAAAACAAAGCAAATCAGCAAAATTGCGCGCCGCTTCAGTGATACAAGCTAAAAGTGCACGCGAGGCAATTGACGTAATGGCTGGCTGTCTTGTGTTGGCTCCGTGTCTGCATCCTACTGTACAGGGCTATGGCATGTATTTTAATATTCATAGCTCCGTCGTCGCTCTGTCATAAAATCATAAAATTGTGCTCTCTGTAAACTGCAAAAGCATCCATTGTAACACTGTGACACCAGTGTGCAGGTGACACACAGTCTATAGTTGAGTACCATTATTGAACAGAATCCATGCAGCTTTAGCTGTAGCAATTCCAAGCTGTTTTTCTGCTTTAAAATGAAACCATAGTGGATGGAAATTTGTGGAATTTCTTCCGCCGGACTTCATGAGGCAGGGCAGCTCAGCGGTAAACGGGCAGAATGGGCAGAATTGCCAGCGTTGGGCCAGGGGGCCACAGTCCTCTTGCGAATATTATCAATACTTTCACCCCACCCCTTCGACTTCGCCGACTGCTCGACTGGCATAACGCCTGTACGAAACGACGCATCCTCACAGTTTCATGTCAAGATCATTCACCATCGTAGAGATATTCAACCATTTCTTGATTGAACATCCGTTGAATAATGTTTGGCTGTTTGGCTGCAAGCCCTCTTCTCGGGTGCAGTTGAGAAGAGGATTGTTATATATAGGGTAGCTACATTCCCAATTTCGTAATTCTAGCGCGTACTGTTACAACACACCCAGTAAATGTTACATTCTAAGCAAGGCACTTCGGAGAACTCTAAAGCGTAATCTCTTTCTCCGCCATGCAAGTCAGGGGCTTACAGTGCATTAAATTGCGCCTGCATGTATTGCAGCCTCATCGAGAATGAATGACAGGATTTGATTGATTCGCTAGAAGTGGTTGTGCGAGCCATTTGCCTTTTGACTTTTTTTTCTAGCTAGCAAATATTCTATGTGGGCACACATAGCACAGGGGTTGGTGTGTTTCCTGTCACAGCAAAGTTTCGCACGCCAGCTAAAGGCGTCGGACTCAGCGGCTCAGACTCTTCATGAATTTGTAACTCCTATCGCCCTACAAGCCTTCGCAGCAGCTGGCTCTGGGAGCAACGCACACAAGCATAAATTGATTGATGCTATTTAGTTAGTTGCTATATAGGGGCTTTTTCTGTGCTCCAATTAGCCCAGCATGTCTTTGCTTTCAATGTACTTTTAATGTATTTTTTTTCTGCAGGCAGATAAGGATCCCTGAATCTTTTATGGATGGTATTTTTTCTCCCGAAAGTTCTCGTCTCAAAACCTAAATTCCATGAATTCCAGACTCCGGTTTGCCTGACTGCACGAGTTGATACTTCAGTGCCTGGATGATGAGCTGGTGAGCCCACCCACACGGGCTATTTAGCATTCTAACCAGTGAAAGCTGCAGACGGAATTAAAATACCAATTTTCGATATATTACTACATAGCGAGCCATTCAAGCGTACACCCAGAATCTCTGCCGTGTTAATAATTGTTACCTTCATTTGCGGAGGGCTTACCACCGGTGGAACTAGAGCAGGGGTCGACAACTTTTTTACCTCAAGGGCCAGATTAAGAATCAAGCTCATGGCTGCGGGCCAGATGAGAGAGAAAAGGAGGAGGGAATAGAAAATGAGAGATGAGGGGAGGAGGAGGAGAAGGGAGAGAGGAGAGAAAGGAGAGAGGAGAGAAAGGAGAGAGGAGAGAAAGGAGAGAGGAGAGAAGAGAAAGTGAGCTGAGAAGAGACACAAACCTTAAGCGGGCTAGATTGCTATTGTGAAGTTTCGAAGGACCCGATGACCGGATAGAGAGTCTTTGCGGGCCGCATGTGACTCGCGAAACGCATTTGCCGACCCCTGAACTAGATCGAGGACAGAAGTAAAATATAATTGCAAAAAACAAAGACCCTCAAGTAGGGTAGCACAGTGTTCTATTTTTAAAAGTTGCTCACTGTTTCGACGCCTGCTTTGGATGTGGTTCAAGAGTTTAAAGATTTTTGTGCCTACGAGCGTAGCATATATTCATTTCTACGAGACATATTAGCTACTGTTAGTAGAAAGCGATGGGATTGTTTTGCTGAAAAAAACAAAATTATAAAAATATTATAAATTATTTGGACGAGGAGTGCTTTTAGCTTAGTACAATTTCTACGATTAGTTGGACGTTGCTTCACCTTTTGTAGCAGTCCTAATCCAGAATTAGTAGATCTACAGCTAGTGTTGTGGTTATGAGTGCCTACTCATTCATTCTCGACCACAGAGCTCCAAGGAGAGTCGCCCAGCCCGTCAACGTCGGTTTCGACTGCCCAGACAATGGTCATGGCGCCGCCTCCAGCCTCGCTGAAGCGCAATCCAAAGCCGTGCAAGAAGCCGTGACTTTTCTTCGGTGATTTGACAACTGTAGTTGGGTTCTCGTCGGCGCTCTGGTTGCTGTTGCTGACACTCGTCGTCTCTGACGCTGCCGCCGCCACTGGTACTTGAAGTCGTCGACCCTTGCAGGTCTTCAACCAGCTGATATAACTTCTGCGGCCGCTGCTGCCAGCAGTCGCGCTGCCAAGGCCAAGCTGAACCACTCTCTCCGTCTCGTCCAGTTCGATACTGTGCTGGAACGAGCCGCGGTAACCGCAGCAGAAGGTGCGCAGTTCGGTTGGGGGATCTTCAGACTTAGCGAGCATTGGGTACCGCTGATAGATCAGTTTGAGGCCAGATAGCCAAGTCAGCTCTTGATCGGACGCTTGAATTTCAATCGACTGCAAGCGCCATTCAGTTGGCGACAGTTGCCAGCAGCCTCTGAGCTCTTCCTCATCCGGAGAGGACTGTAATTTTGTCGGAAGCAGGGCAGAGCCCGGCAGCTGAGGACCCGCTAGGTGAAACTCCCGGGACATGAGCAGCTGGGTGGGAAACAGGTAGCGACGAGCTCGGATGGGCGACTGTTTGGTCTGCGGCGATGGTTGCTTGGTTGGGCAAGTTTTTCCTTGCTGTTCTTTTATTAGCTTCAAGTAGTACGCAGACATCACATTGTTCAGTTCTGCTGGCAGCCGTTGGTGCATCTCTTCTCTCCGGCCGGTGTACGGTAGCCTGCCCAGCCGGTCAACCAGGTCGAACAGTTCAGTCACGTGACTTGATCGTCGGACGCGATCAACGCGGATCCAAGCAATGAGCAAGTCAAGCGTGCGCGACTCAAAGTCGACTGGCCAGGGAAGGCAGCTGCATTCCTCATCAGAGTCAGAGTCGTCGCCATCGAATCGCAGATCCGGGTTCAGCAGCGCAGCGCGCAGATCATTGAATTCAAGACCCAGGAAGCCAGAGTTGTGAGACCACTTGGCACCTATGCGACCAATGAAGTGCGAGACCGATTTAAATAACTGACGGCAGTTTATGCTGTTCGAATAAGAGAACATTGCGAAGCAGTTCTCGGTGGTAAGACGCGACTCGAACTCCTCCACAAGTCGGCTAGATAGATCGCCTACGCCCAGGTAGCTAGCCTGAAACAGGAGGTCCTTGAGTTCGGCCAGGTCTCGTCCCGTGGTGATCACGTGACCAGTATAAATAAAGTTGAGCACCTTTCGAAAAGTTCGACGATTAAGCTCCGTCAAAGTGTAAGTTTCAGACTTGGCCTCCATGGGATTTCTGGCAAAGAAGTCGGCGAAATAGGTGCTGCTAGCGGCCAGGAAAACCTTGCTGACAGGAATGTCTACGGCGCTGATGCGGATCTTCCAGTCCGCGAAGTCGCCCTGTTTTCGACGATCGTTCATGTAGAGAACCTGCGGGGAAGTGGCAGAGTATGTACAATACTTTGTACTTTACCGGAGCAGCTCCAAGCCTTGTTTCGTGCTAGAAGAATACGAGTAGCACTTGCTAACTCACCTTGCGTTTTACTATTTCACTGGCATCCTCCAATGGCACCTCTTGGCGTTCTGCCTGCTGGCTCTGCTTGCCGGAATTCTTAGTAGCGACTCCAAGCCGATCCCACAGCGCTTGAAGCTGCTGGTCAACTTCGAACAGCTCGGCTTTCTCGCGTAGCATTTGTCGCTCCGAGCGGCCCAGCTTCTCCGCCTTCTCTATGCTGACCTCACCGGTGTACATAAAGTCGAACAGGATGTCCGCCACGCTGCAGGTCACGTGGAAGAAATTTAACGTAGAAGCGCGAGTCGTTTCCGTCAAATGCTTGAAGAAAGGTGAACCGGCGGCCAGCATGCTTTTGTGCGCCTCCAGCTTGCCGTCTTTCAAGCCAATGGTGAGGTCGCAGAGGCGCTTTTTAATGCGCATTTCGTTTGCCTTCTTGAGCAGCCGGCTTGTATAGCGAACGTCCACGAGCCACTCATCCGGTGTTTCCTCTTCATTATCCGCTTCGCTGACGTCGCCGTTACCTTTCCTGGCTTCGGCAAGCGCCTGTGTGTCTACGAAGTTCAGACTATTTTTTAGGCAGTAATCAAGCTCCGCTCGCTTCAAATCCTGTTCATCCAGGCCATCCATGCTCTATAATTGCAGAATGGTAATTGTAATTGCTTTTTAAGATGCTTCTGCTAATTAAAAATTTCGCGGATTCTTCGATACAAAAAGTGTTCTAAAAGTTAAGTGTACGCTAAGATCGATCTAACTAACTACCATAGATATTTGATAGTCAGAGTCGATTTAATCAGAAAATCAAAGTTTAGACTGGATGGGAAAAACATAAGCCGTCTTTTAATAAATATGAATAAACAGCTAGCAGCACTATATATTCTCCGATCTAAAAATGAATATCCGACAAAATCCGTCGCATTCTCATTTATTTACTGTTTGAGTGCAAATGATTTTAAAGGATTTTTAAGAAATTGTCTCCTATTTTGTGCTGTCCGGCCCGGCCTGTTTGGGTGTTTGATGGAGTGAGTTTTGGTTTTTTGGTTTTTGATTTTTTGGTTTTCGCATAGCACAAAACGGTGCCGAAAAAGTCAAATATTGTTCAAATGTGCCCGCTGACTTTGTTTTAGTGATCTACCTCTGTATGGGGTAGTTTACGAGTTTTCACCAGTTGCAGTGCATATATATAGAGATTACCTTTTTTGAATGAAGAGGGTGTACACATGCTGTTACAGTGGATATGCTGTATGGCACAAATGCGTCTACGCCCACACAGCTGCATGTAGTTCGATCCTAGCATATTGCTCGTACATCTAGAGCAAAAATTGGTTTTCGAAATCTTAAAGTTAAATAGAGACGCTTCGCAAAATTTATTTGCCCGAGTGGGTAGGTTTTTCAGAAAGCACGCTAACAGCTTAGAACTTATTACATGTACATGCATAATTATATGATCGATGTGCTGTATTGTGCCACGATTCACATTTCCAAAAGTATTACACTTATACATGATCAATTTTCCTAACAGAATAATCTATCTCCGAGTACTTTACTCGATAATGCATTTGGTGTGACTTATGCTTTCTTAGTCGCGGAAGAATCTCCATTTGACAAATTCGTTCTACAAGTATGCAGGTTTACTCGTAATGAGAAACAAATAATTTTTTAAGCGTAGGGACAAAAGATCAATCAAACTACTAAAATCAAGTTACAGACTAAAAAATAAACGCTTTTATTTTCTGTTATCAATAACAAAAAGGCAAGTATTTAGCTTTTGGTTTTCTGTAAAACATGCAGATAATTTGAAATGTAAATTGAACAGATTTTCTAAGAAATGAATTACCTCCACAAAAAACACATTTTCCAATATATAAACTTAACGACTAAACCCAAACCGAGGGAAAAAGCAAAATTCATACGGCTTATAAAAAGAATAGCTAAAAGCACAAATTTGCTTAAATTATTTCATCCTTGTCTATGACCATTTAAAAAACTATGCTGCTAGTCTTAGCCTGCACAAATTGTCAATGATGTTCAAGCCAGCCATTTGACATGCATGCTTCATTGTTTCAATTCTGAATTCATTAGGAATTTTGGGCTTTCTTAACTCGCCACGCTAGTTAAGGTTAATAGTATTACTATTTTTAGTCAAGCGCTTAACTTTAGGCTTAGGATCATTTTATTATATTTTATGACTTATTTAATTTCTTATGGTATAACCATAGGTCCATACCATATAATAAGAAGAATAAGAATAAGAATAGAAGAATAAGAATAGTTATACCATAGCCATTATGGTATAACTATTCTTTTTTAGCATACTTAATTCAGGTCAGGACAAGTCAATGTCTACTAAAAGTATATAGTGAAGGCAGTGCTTATTCCCATGGTCTCGTGCTAATAATGAAAATATTATCTATGCTATACTCTAGATCATGTAGTATACAATACACCCAAAAATTTGGGTATGCATTTGCCTAGTATACCAAAAGTTAGGTATGCACAGTTGAGTTGGTATGCATGACTCCTTTTTTGTTACCAAATAGCCATCAACAATCAACATAGTTTATGCTCTGCTATTTTTTCAATTGTTTTAGACTTCATAAGTAGCCATGTGAAAAATATAGAACTAGAAGTTTGACATAGATTGCTTTTTGCAGCTTTATCTAATAGGACTTTTGAATTATGGTTCAAAAGTTACAAGTGCTTAAAGTTCAAAAACATAATAGGTCTCTTTCGTGGAATGACCCATTTAAATATAGCAATAGTAAATACTAAAACTAATATTAATTTATTAAACTCTCTTAGGGCTAAAGAAAAAATTAATAAAGTTTTGCATATATATACATTTAATTTTTTTTCTATACAAAATTATTTTTAGGATGAATTTCACCTTGGCCAAGGTAATATTAAGTAGGCCTATTATAATTAAGCTGCAATACAGTAGGCCTAGGCCTATACAAATAAGCAGAGTATTGTTGGCATGATTTTATATAGATAATATTGTCATTTTTGGCATGGGGCTATGGGAATAATCACTGTCTATGGTAAAATATTGAAATAGTTGGAACTTAAAAATTCAGAATAGAATTAACAAAATAAAAAATTTACAAAATACCTTTTAATAAAAAGATATTAAAATAATTATAGATAAACGTATCATTGATGCCATATTCCTAATCATATTGAGTGCAATAGAATTGACAATTGAGAATTAACAATAGGGGAAATTTTTGTTTGTAAACAAATTGCATTAAACAAAGTATAATTATGAAAAATAAGTGCAATTTATTTATTAACATTTAGCATAAAATGATAGCCTTACAACCAATATACTATTTGGCCATGTCCTAGTTTCTTCTATTACATTATTTTGACACCAAATTTAAACAAATGAACCAAAATGAGTTTACTAAGGCATACTTAAGATCTGTGCAAGTCTAAGCTATGGAGGTCTTAAAGGCACAGTATAGTAATAGGTCACTTAGTATAGGGAGTTGCCAAAGCACTTCTCTAGGTAGAGTTGGTGCTAGAGGAACTCATTAAGATGGGAGTCAAAGAGGTTGTCACTAGTGCCATGCTGGCTGCAGAACTTTGCCTTCACATATACCTAGGCACCTTCAATTGTGTTTGCATGCATGATTGGGTTGTTTGGATCAATAAAATACAGATGGTGATTGATAAACACATGGTTGGGATATGGGAAATGCATTGAGTGCCTGCCAGCCATTAGTCAAGATGTGCATCTTAGGCAATACAATGGATGCAACTCGGCAGGAGGTACTTTAGTTGTAGGCGCTAAATGTCAGCCAGCCATGATTTACAATTAAAATACGAGTAAAAAACAAGGTGTACATGCCAGGGCCGCTGTACACCCTGAATGAGCGTGTGTGTGAGTGCGTGCCTGCGTACAGCATTCGTGGGCTTGTATGTGCTCAGGAGTCAGTGGAATGTGCAGAATTGTCTCAGTGTTGCACCAGGGTGCCCACAGCCCTTCTGAAAATTTTATAAATATATTCTAACTATATTGTAATGACTCACAATTCCAGCCGCCAGCATCATGGATTTAAGCCAGGCGGTCAACCAGCTGCAGTTCAACCTGGACCATCGGGCGTCCCCCAGCAACCTGGTCACCCGGCTGCCGGCCAATCCGCAGCCGCTGCTCATTGAGAAACGAATCGATCCGCGCCGAATGGAGCTGATGGGCCGGCTGGCCAGGCGAGAGCTGCAGCACAGCCGCGAGAGGCTGGACGCCGGCCTGCCGCCGGGCCCGAAAAATGTTGAACGGCGGCTGCGCCAGAGCCGGGCGGTGGTTTCTAGGAAAACGGCCGAGCAGCAACAGCAGCAGCGGCAGCAAAGACAGCAGCTGCCATCGAGAAGTCATTCGCCTCCAGTTCGCGACACTGATCGCGCCTGGCGCCCCAATCCCACTGGCGCCGGCGCCGCCTCTTCAAGGCATCCGCGCGAGAACGCCGCCTCAATGAAGCGCCACGAAGCGTTGGAGCTGCGCCGCCTACGCGAGGAAGTTCAACAGTATGCGACTAGGATGGCCGAGCTGGAGGCCGAACGTCTGCTTGGACGCGGCTCCACTGGTGGCGCCGCCAAGCGCCGTCCAGGAGCCTTGCCGTTTCCTACAAGACCCAGGAGTGCCCGAGTCGCTCCGTCTGCTGTGTCGCAACAACAACAGCAGCAACGCCAGCCATCGTCGCGTTATCGCCCACCGACTACTGCTGTGCCATCCGCTCCAGCTCCAGCGCGTACGGCCGCCGTTGTCGCGGACCAGCCGGCGACTTCAAGTGGCCAAGTGGCCGCCGCCGCCGCCAGCTCCGACTCGGAGCGGTCCCGCATCGTTGCCGAGGTGCTGGCCGCGGTCAAGCGCGAGCTCGGCTTGAGAGGAGGCGGCGGCGGCCGTGCCGGCGGCGGCTTCGTCCCGTCGGCCACGCCGGCTCTGTCGGCTTCGGCCGGCTCGCTGATCCGCGGTAGCATCGCTGGAAGCTTAGCAGAGCTGTGCAACATCGACCATCGCTCAGCCAGCTGGAGACCGAAGGTGACGACATTCGCGATCGCTGGGCCGCCGCTCTGGCCGCCGGCGACGAGCCGATATGCTCTGTTGACGGCCGCTGGCAGGCAGGGCCGCCAGATCCGCTGCGATTTGTTAAAACCGGCGGCTCCAGACGGCCGGCTGCGGCCGCTGAACTTGGCGAAAGCAGCGGACTCGGCGGCAGCAGGCAGCCAGCGGTGCTGCAGCTGACCCCGGCGGAGGTCCAGAGCATCCGGTCGCAGCGTGATCGTTATCGGGACTTCCTGACCACCGCCGCCGCCGCTGATCCGTCGTCCGGAGGCGCCGCTTTCCGACCAACCCAGCTGACTGACGCCATCGCCGAGCAGCTGCTAGACGAGATGCTGACCGACGCGGCCGGAGAGCTGCTGACGGCTAGCGACGCCATTGTCGGCCACCTGGTCGCCAGCGAGACCGGGGTTGGCGGCGCCGAGGCCGCGGCCGCCATGGCCAGGCGACGATATTCGCAGGAGGAACCGGCTGGGGAATCTTACACTAGAGAGGCTGTTGGGGATTATTACTATGATGAAGACGAAGAGGCGGCTGCTGAGTCCTATGGAAGTCCGGAGTTCGAATCGGAGCATTCGTCAGACGAAGACTGAGAAGCACTTATTAGTATAACACCCTGTGACTTGAGCTCGTGTGTTTTTCTATTAGACTATTACTAAAGTAGGATCATTGTTGAGTCTGGGTCACTTTTTATTATGCAATTTCCTAACTTGTGTTTGTCTATCTATATTTAGATATTAGTTTTGAATTTTTATAAAAATTATTTTTGTTAGATCAAATAGGCTGTGCTGTGCGCGCGTTACCTAAGGCTGTGCGCTCTGTGCCAGTCTTTTTGAATGTCTTATTTATCATAATTTCAATTTTAATGGTACTCATTCAACTACTGGCTAGTTAGTTTCTTTATTGTTAAAAAATGAACTCGATATCCATTCCTGTTAGTTTTTGGCACACTGTTGGGAAATCATTCTGTATTGGCTAGCGTTTTTAACAAAATTTTTTCTTTACAAAATAGAATTGTAAATTTTATTTATTAATTGCAAGCTATTGTAGCTTTATTGATATGAACCAACAATAATTTGAATTTAACTTTTGCTTTTAACAGTACTCAGTGACTGCACTTTTCCATTCCATAGGTGTACTTTGATGTACGTTTATCTACAAATTTAATTCATATTGAATTTGTCAAATTTCGCAAGTAAAATTTCCACTGGTATTTTATTGCTAGTTTTTGTCTCTTTATTTTTAAATAACAGAGTTTTCAGTTAGTTCTATGTCTTGTTTAGCCAACTTCTATGCTTTGAAATGGTCTTTATTTCTCACTGGGTAATTACTGTGTAATGGGAGTGCTCACTGAGTAATTAGACTGCTCACTGAGTATTTAAACTGCTCACTGAGTAATTAGACTGCTCACTGAGTGATTAGAATGCTCACTTAGTGATTAGACTGCTCTCTGCGTGATTAGACTGCTCACTGATGATTAGACTGCTCACTTAGTGATTAGACTGCTCACTTAGTGATTAGACTGCTCACTGAGTGATTAGACTGCTCAATTAGTGATTAGACTGCTCACTGAGTGATTAGACTGCTCATTGAGTGATTAGACTGCTTACTGAGTGATAAGACTGCTCATTGAGTGATTAGACTGCTCACTGAGTGATATTAGACTGCTCACTGAGTGATTAGACTGCTCTCTGCGTGATTAGACTGCTCACTGAGTGATTAGACTGCTCACTTAGTGATTAGACTGCTCACTGAGTGATTAGACTGCTCACTTAGTGATTAGACTGCTCACTGAGTGATTAGACTGCTCACTGAGTGATTAGACTGCTCACTGAGTGATTAGACTGCTCATTGAGTGATTAGACTGCTCCCTGAGTGATTAGACTGCTCAGTAAGTGATTAGACTGCTCTCTGCGTGATTAGACTGCTCACTGAGTGATTAGACTGCTCACTTAGTGATTAGACTGCTCATTGAGTGATTAGACTGCTCACTGAGTGATTAGACTGCTCACTGAGTGATTAGACTGCTCACTGAGTGATTAGACTGCTCACTTAGTGATTAGACTGCTCATTGAGTGATATTAGACTGCTCACTGAGTGATTAGACTGCTCACTGAGTGATATTAGACTGCTCACTGAGTGATTAGACTGCTCACTGAGTGATTAGACTGCTCACTGAGCGATTAGACTGCTCACTTAGTGATTAGACTGCTCATTGAGTGATATTAGACTGCTCACTGAATGATATTAGACTGCTCACTGAGTGATATTAGACTGCTCATTGAGTGACATTAGACTGCTCACTGAGTGATATTAGACTGCTCACTGAGTGATTAGACTGCTCACTGAGTGATATTAGACTGCTCACTGAGTGATATTAGACTGCTCGCTGATTGATATTAGACTGCTCACTGAGTGATATTAGACTGCTCACTGAGTGATATTAGACTGCTCACTGAGTGATATTAGACTGCCTTACTGAGTGATTAGACTGCTCACTGAGTGATATTAGACTGCCTCACTGAGTGATATTAGACTGCTCACTGAGTGATATTAGCTGCTCATAATGAGTGACATTAGACTTCTCACTGAGTGATATTAGACTGCTCACTGAGTGATTAGACTGCTCACTGAGTGATATTAGACTGCTCACTGAGTGATATTAGACTGCTCGCTGATTGATATATAGACTGCTCACTGAGTGATATTAGACTGCTCACTGAGTGATATTAGACTGCTCACTGAGTGATATTAGACTGCTCACTGAGTGATATTAGACTGCTTACTGAGTGATTAGACTGCTCACTGAGTGATATTAGACTGCTCACTTGAGTGATTAGACTGCTTACTGAGTGATTAGACTGCTCATGAGTGATTAGACTGCTTACTGAGTGATTAGACTGC
>NIVC01005004.1:0-28703 GCA_002269645.1 Macrostomum lignano | reverse complement strand
CATCCTCAGTTGCTGGGCCAGCCTCCCAGATCCTCGCAGCTCCCAGAAGCGAGCCTTTAAAAAATCTATAAAAATTAAAAATATCGCGTCAAAAAAATTAGCAAGACAATATTACTCGAACATTGCGAACAAAATTTACGTTTTTGGGTTTTTATTTTCACATTGTTGAATTTTTTGGTGCGCAGACAAGAGGACAGTTGAATAATTATTAGATAATTCGTGCATTAATCCGATTGTACTGTTGAGGAAAAATTATACTTACATAGCTTTATTATATATAGTGGCGATTAACAATAGCACATGTGAATTATATTAATTTATATACGCTTGCTTATACTTAAAATGTCTGTGCATTAGTGTGCAGTTGCGTATCATTGTGCTCAATTTAGCAAGTTTATTTGATGAACAGTAGATATCGAGCGTATTTAAAATTATTTATTCATCTAATTACTCTTGTACATTTATAATACAATGCGTCTCAATTAGTCTACTTTTAGTAGGCATAAGTCAAAAATAGATGTCAAAATTTAAATTGGGACAGAAGTATATATTTTAATTATGGGGCGTCCACAGCCAAAAAGGCTTTGTTAATGGCTGTTAAGAGATTATTTAGAAATCAGGTGGACAATAAAACATGCATATTATAGATATTGAAGCTCGTTAAAACAAATACGACATAAATGAGCACAAGTATAGAGTCAAGACTGCCGGGCATTGTTGATACACGTTTTCTAAATTTAGATCCAGAAGGTCTGATTCAATAGCAACTTTGGTGGATTAAGACAGATTAGCATCTGTTTGGAGAAGCAGCCAGGAAGGCGCTAGAAGGGCTCATTGGGGCGCTAGAAGGGCTCATTGGGGCGCTAGAAGGGGACAGGGGGCGCTAGAAGGCTCATTGGGCGCTAGAAGGGCTCATTGGGGCGCTAGAAGGGACAGGGGGCGCTAGAAGGGCTCATTGGGGCGCTAGAAGGGGACAGGGGGCGCTAGAAGGGCTCATTGGGGCGCTAGAAGGGGACAGGGGGCGCTAGAAGGGCTCATTGGGGCGCTAGAAGGGACAGGGGGCGCTAGAAGGGCTCATTGGGGCGCTAGAAGGGGACAGGGGGCGCTAGAAGGGGACAGGGGGCGCTAGAAGGGGAACAGGGGGCGCTAGAAGGGATCAGGGGGCGCTAGAAGGGGAACAGGGGGGCGCTAGAAGGGATCAGGGGGCTCTAGAAAGGATCAGGGGCGCTAAAAGGGGAACAGGGGGCGCTAGAATGGATCAGGGGGCGCTAGAAGGGGTCAGGAAGCGCTAGAAGGGGAACAGGGGGCGCTAGAAGGGATCGGGGGGCGCTAGAAGGGATCGGGGCGCTAGAAGGGATCGGGGGCGCTAGAAGGGGTCAGGGGCGCTAGATGGGATCAGAGGGCGCTAGAAGGGATCAGGGGGCGCTAGAAGGGATCAGGGGGCGCTAGAAGGCGAACAGGGGGCGCTAGAAGGGGTCAGGGGGCGCTAGAATGGATCAGGGGGCGCTAGAATGGATCAGGGGCGCTAGAAGGGTCAGGTGGCGCTAGAAGAGGATAGGAGAGCGCAGCTCTTGACCAGCCACTCAATATGTGCAGTTAATATGGGGCGAAACTCGCAAAAATTGAAGATTTCACGCAAAAACAAGGGTGCTTTAATTCCTGTTTAATTCTTATTTAAGACTGCTGAATTAGTTCGATAATGCACAAAAATCGACAGGAAAAACAATAATAAAGAATTATTTAACTTCAAGAAAACTTTGCAAGCTTGAAACTCTTCAAGTTAAATATTAGCAAATCAGTCACTGCTTATCATGATGCTTTCCACCGCCTGAATGCATATCGGAGCCGGCCATTTTTCCCGCGCTGGCAACGGGCGTCAGGCCGGACATCTCTCTATCCAGCGACTTCACCATCTCACTGAGAATGCTCTGCACCACTGTGAACGCCGACACCATTGCCGGAGCACCGAACCCGTGAGTGATGAGGCTGAAGTGAGTCAGGTGACGCTGGATGCCGCCGTCCAGTACCGCGTTTGGCCGCGTGTTGCACAATGGGAGCGGTCTTTGTTGAGCATGTCCGTGACCTCTTGGAGTAGGCCTCTGATTTTTGTTTTGGGGGGGGGGCGAACCGTTAGATAAAGTTACATGTGTAACACTCCCTCAGATTGAATGACGCCCTCCAATGGAATGGCGCCCCACAAATTGAATGGCGCCCACATAAAATGAATGGCGCTCCCTAAAATGGAATGGCGCCCCTCAAATTGAATGGCGCCCCTTAAAAGGAATGGCGCCCCTTAGAGATGAAATGGCGACCCCTTTAAAGGAATGGCGTCCCCTCAAATGGAATAGCCCCCTGAGAGGAGAGACAGGAGGGAGAGGGAGACAGAGAGAGAGGGAGACAGGAGAGAGAGGGAGACAGGAGAAAGAGGGAGACATGAGAGAGAGGCGGAGACAGGAGAGAGAGGGAGACAGGAGAGAGAGGGAGACAGGAGAGAGAGGGAGACAGAGAGAGAGGGAGACAGGAGAGAGAGGGAGACAGGAGAGAGAGGGAGACAGGAGAGAGAGGGAGACAGGAGAAAGAGGGAGACATGAGAGAGAGGCGGAGACAGGAGAGAGAGGGAGACAGGAGAGAGAGGGAGACAGGAGAGAGAGGGAGACAGGAGAGGGAGGGAGACAGGAGAGAGAGGGAGACAGAGAGAGAGGGAGACAGGAGAGAGAGGGAGACAGGAGAGAGAGGGAGACAGAGAGAGAGGGAGACAGGAGAGAGAGGGAGACAGAGACAGAGGGAGACAGGAGAGAGAGGGAGACAGGAGAGAGAGGGAGACAGGAGAGAGAGGGAGACAGAGAGAGAGGAGACAGGAGAGAGAGGGAGACAGAGAGAGAGGGAGACAGGAGAGAGAGGGAGACAGGAGAAAGAGGGAGACAGAGAGAGAGGCGGAGACAGGAGAGAGAGGGAGACAGGAGAGAGAGGGAGAGAGGAGAGAGAGGCGGAGACAGGAGAGAGAGGGAGACAGGAGAAAGAGGGAGACAGGAGAGGGAGACAGGAGAGAGAGGGCGACACGAGAAGTATTTTGTAGATGAAGTGATTAACAGAATGGATTAGATTGGATTTAAGTTTTAAAAAAGTATATTTTTAGCTTTGATTTGTAACGTTCTACAGCCCACAACTTATTCGTATCAGCTACTGGAAGTAGCAAATAAAATCTCGTATACTAAAAATGGTTAAAGGCCTACAAACTTACTTAGCCGCTACAATGGAGCTTTTGCGGTGCTGCATCTCAACTGGGTCCGGGCTGACGCCTCTGTTCAGGTAGTCAGCACAGGCCCTCGCTGGGAACTCCGTCTCGCACAAGTAGTTGAAGTCGCGGGCAAGGCGGACAGCTTCACCTGTATGTGTGGGGTGATTAATAATTAATGAGCAATTAATGAGTGTGTTTTGTCTGGCATGAAATGTTTTGGAGAAGTTTAGTTTGGCGCCTAACTATAGTGTCATATGGCGCCTAACTATAGTGTCATATGGCGCCTAACTATAGTGTCATATGGCGCCTAACTAGATTGTAATGTGGCGCCACTTAGAGTGTCATATGGCGCCTAACTATAGTGTCATACGGCGCCTAACTATAGTGTCATACGGCGCCTAACTATAGTGCCATATGGCGCCTAACTATAGTGTCATATGGCGCCTAACTATAGTGTCATATGGCGCCTAACTATAGTGTCATATGGCGCCTAACTATAGTGTCATATGGCGCCTAACTATATGACACCATAGTGTCATATGGCGCCTTATTATAATGTCATATGGCGCCACTTAGAGTGTCATATGGCGCCTAACTATAGTGTCATATGGCGCCTATTTATAGTGTCATAGCTTCATAGAGTGGAGCTTCAATTAGAGTGTCATATGGCGCCAACTTAGAGTGTCATGTAGCGCCAACTTAGAGTGTCATATGGCGCCAACTTAGAGTGTCATGTAGCGCCAACTTAGAGTGTCATATGGCGCCAACTTAGAGTGTCATATGGCGCCTAATTACAGTATCATATAGCGCCAACTTAGAGTGTCATGTAGCACCAACTTAGAGTGTCATGTGGCGCCAACTTAGAGTGTCATGTGGCGCCAACTTAGAGTGTCATGTGGCGCCAACTTAGAGTGTCATGTAGCGCCAACTTAGAGTGTCATGTAGCACCAACTTAGAGTGTCATGTGGCGCCAACTTAGAGTGTCATGTGGCGCCAACTTAGAGTGTCATGTGGCGCCAACTTAGAGTGTCATGTGGCGACGTTATATGGCGCCAACTTAGTGTCACGTGGCGCCTAACTATAGTGTCATATGGCGCCTTATTATAATGCCATATGGCGCCTAACTAGATCGTCATGTGGCGCCAACTTAGAGTATCATACTCGTATGGCGCCAACTTAGAGTGTCATATGGCGCCAACTTAGAGTGTCATGTAGCGCCAACTTAGAGTGTCATGTAGCACCAACTTAGAGTGTCATGTGGCGCCAACTTAGAGTGTCATGTGGCGCCAACTTAGAGTGTCATGTGGCGCCAACTTAGAGTGTCATGTAGCGCCAACTTAGAGTGTCATGTAGCACCAACTTAGAGTGTCATGTAGCGCCAACTTAGAGTGTCATGTGGCGCCAACTTAGAGTGTCATGTGGCGCCAACTTAGAGTGTCATGTGGCGCCAACTTAGAGTGTCATGTAGCGCCAACTTAGAGTGTCATGTAGCGCCAACTTAGAGTGTCATATGGCGCCAACTTAGAGTGTCATGTGGCGCCAACTTAGAGTGTCATGTGGCGCCAACTTAGAGTGTCATATGGCGCCAACTTAGAGTGTCATGTGGCGACGTTATATGGCGCCAACTTAGTGTCACGTGGCGCCTAACTATAGTGTCATATGGCGCCTTATTATAATGCCATATGGCGCCTAACTAGATCGTCATGTGGCGCCAACTTAGAGTATCATACTCGTATGGCGCCAACTTAGAGTGTCATATGGCGCCAACTTAGAGTGTCATGTAGCGCCAACTTAGAGTGTCATGTGGCGCCAACTTAGAGTGTCATGTGGCGCCAACTTAGAGTGTCATGTGGCGCCAACTTAGAGTGTCATGTGGCGCCAACTTAGAGTGTCATGTGGCGCCAACTTAGAGTGTCATGTAGCGCCAACTTAGAGTGTCATATGGCGCCAACTTAGAGTGTCATGTGGCGCCAACTTAGAGTGTCATGTGGCGCCAACTTAGAGTGTCATGTAGCGCCAACTTAGAGTGTCATATGGCGCTAAACCAGAGTGTCATACTCATATGGTGCCAACTTAGAGTGTCATGTAGCGCCAACTTAGAGTGTCATATGGCGCCAAACCAGAGTGTCTTATGACGTCCAAATAAAATCTGGGTTCAATATTGTATGAATCCCTAGTTCATATACATTCTCTCTGTTAGCCACACAGAACTGAAAACCCAATCCTATATTGTGCACCCTTAGTGAGAATTGTCAGTTTGCGTGCATGGCAACCGCCGCTAGCGCGCCCATCAGGTGCCGGCTGAAAAGAAGCTGGGATTCAGAATAGAGAAACTTGATCACTCCGGGAAGACCCTATCAGGATATTTCTAAGGGGATTTCATCTGGTAGGGGCGAAAATCTGTTATAAAGAATTTCTAACCAAAGATTTTATCCGTAATCAGTTTAGCAAGTTGAAAATCTCTTTATACATCTCTGTATGGAGGCTTACTGCTCTGGTTACTAGGGCGGGGGGAAGTGAGCGAAATTCAAGCCGACTCAGAATCCCGCTCTCTTGTTAATTCTTTCTGCTCTCCTCTCCTCGACAGCGCAACTGTGAGCTCCGGGTAATCCGACACCAGCTGCTGACACGCGGAAGTGAATAAAAGGTTTCATTCGATTCTTTTCCAATATTTTTTTTGGTTTGAACTGGATTAGTAATGTCTCTTTGAGGACAGCTGGAGGCCTGAAGGGAACGTGAATTTGTCGTATCACTGGTGCATCTAGCATGCTCACGAAAGATTGGGCTTTTCTTGACTGAAATTGTCTATGGCGAAAACCCTATTCACCGCTATCCGTAATCTGGAACATACTAGACTTGTCCCGAGATCCCATCCCGACTTGTCCCGAGATCCCGTCCCGACTTGTCCCGAGATCCCGTCCCGACTTGTCCCGAGATCCCGTCCCGACTTGTCCCGAGATCTCGTCCCGACATGTCCCGAGATCCCGTCCCGACTTGTCCCGAGATCCCGTCCCGACTTGTCCCGAGATCCCGTCCCGACTTGTCCCGAGATCTCGTCCCGACTTGTCCCGAGATCTCGTCCCGACTTGACCCCGAGATCCCGTCCCGACTTGTCCCGAGATCCCGTCCCGACTTGTCCTGAGATCCCGTCCCGACTCCAAAAAGTTTTTTTCCGTCCGAGCGTCAGGAAACTCAAAGTCCGACATCCATCAGGTTCCCGCACAGACTCACCTTCGACTAGCGAAGTCAGCAAAGTCACGGTGGCCGCCTTCCGCCTTCCAGCCGGCAGATTCAGTCCGATTTTGTCCAGCTTGTCTCGCAACGATCGGCCACCGTTTTTACTCTTGGCCCGTCGCAGAACCCCGCCTAGCAGAGAGGCGTTGAGGCACTCTGGTGGACTCAGGCGACGTTGGATTTCCGCCACTGTCACTTTGTACTTTGAGGTGCTGGACAGGAGGCTGAGACGACCAGGCACGGAGCAGAACAGATCCGATGGGGCGCCGAGTCCCGCTCCCAGTAGGATGTCTTTGGCAGCGGTAGCTGCGGCAGCTGCGGCGGCTGCTGCGGTGGCTGAATCGGTTGATGACTTGGTGCGCATACCTGAGCGTTTAGGGCAATGTTTTTGTTGTATTAGGTGTGTCAGAGGTGCGACTCGTGCATGCCTAATAACTGTTGGATTAGGTGTGCCAGATGTGACTCATGTCTGCCTAATGACTGTTGGATTAGGTGTGTCAGAGGTGTGACTCGTGCATGCCTAATGACTGTTGGATTAGGTGTGTCAGAAGTGTGACTCGTGTCTGCCTAATGACTGTTGGATTAGGTGTGCCAGATGTGACTCATGTCTGCCTAATGACTGTTGGATTAGGTGTGCCAGATGTGACTCATGTCTGCCTAATGACTCTGTTGTATTAGATGTGTCAGATGTGACTCATGTTTGCTAATGACTGTTGGATTAGGTGTGTCAGATGTGACTCATGTTTGCTAATGACTGTTGGATTAGGTGTGTTAGATGTGACTCATGTTTGCTAATGACTGTTGGATTAGGTGTGTCAGATGTGACTCATGTTTGCTAATGACTGTTGTATTAGGTGTGTCAGATGTGACTCATGTTTGCTAATGACTGTTGGATTAGGTGTGTCAGAGGTGTGACTCATGTTTGCTAATGACTGTTGGATTAGGTGTGTTAGATGTGACTCATGTTTGCTAATGACTGTTGGATTAGGTGTGTCAGATGTGACTCATGTTTGCTAATGACTGTTGTATTAGGTGTGTCAGATGTGACTCATGTTTGCTAATGACTGTTGGATTAGGTGTGTCAGAGGTGTGACTCATGTTTGCTAATGACTGTTGGATTAGGTGTGTCAGAGGTGTGACCCATGTCTGCCTAATGACTGTTGGATTAGGTGTGTCAGATGTGACTCATGTTTGCTAATGACTGTTGTATTAGGTGTGTCATATGTGACTCATGTTTGCTAATAACTTGCTACAGCTGTATCTAATGTTATATTCATCCGAGTTGGCAGCAGTTTTATGGAGATTTCGAACTTGGCAATCTGGCAAATCAAGACTCGCTTCATCAAGCGCACCCAAGAACTTGTTATTTGCAGTTAGTTGAATCTTACTGATGAGGAATAAATACAACAATCAGCAGGGCTCCGCCCTTCAGAATCGCTAAGCTGGGAATAATCTGGCGCACAATTGGAGATTAGGGATTCGAATTGATGCTGAAGAGCAGGATTCGAGTGAAGTCAAGCGGAAAAAAGAAACTCTGACTGTTTCTAAATGCCGGATTGCAGAGTGCTAGGGATAGACGCCGACAAGGGAAAGAGACTTGTTCTGCCTCGAGGGCATTTGGCTCACACAGAAAGTTTTCCAAATCCCTATATCTGAGTCTGAGTCTGGCCTAGTTGAGAATTAGCAGAATTACAAAGAGCCGACACTGGAGAGACGTGCATAAATACAGAGTCTTGGAGTGGAGTATGGCAAAGTTTTACTCCATTTATTGCATAAAGCCGTTCTGAACTCGCGAGCCGAAACGTAGAACTTACAAGAAGTGCTTCTATATCTAAGGGTCAGAGGTGTCAGGATCTGGGTCCCAAAAGTGACAGGATCCGAGAGTGAAAAGTGTCAGGATCCGAGGGTCCGAGGTGTCAGGATCCGAGAGTCAAAAGTGTCAGAATCCGAGGGTCAGAAGTGTCAGGATACTAGGGTCACAGGGTCAGGATCCGAGGGTCAGAAGTGTCAGGATCCGAGGGTCAGAAGTGTCAGAATCCGAGGGTCAGAAGTGTCAGGATCCGAAGGTCAGAAGTGTCAGGATCCGAAGGTCAGAAGTGTCAGGATCCGAGGGTCAGAAGTGTCAGGATCCGAGGGTCAGAAGTGTCAGGATCCGAGGGTCAGAAGTGTCAGGATACGAGTCCCAAAAGTGTCAGGATCCGAGGGTAAAAAGTGTCAGGATCCGAGGGTCAGAAGTGTCAGGATCCGAGTCCCAAAGTGTCAGGATCCGAGTCCCAAAGTGTCAGGATCCGAGGGTAAAAAGTGTCAGGATCCGAGGGTCAGAAGTGTCAGGATCCGAGGGTCAGAAGTGTCAGGATCCGAGGGTCAGAAGTGTCAGGATACGAGTCCCAAAAGTGTCAGGATCCGAGGGTAAAAAGTGTCAGGATCCGAGGGTCAGAAGTGTCAGGATCCGAGTCCCAAAGTGTCAGGATCCGAGTCCCAAAGTGTCAGGATACTAGGGTCAGAAGTGTTAGGATCCGAGGGTCAGAAGTGTCAGGATTCGAGTCCTAGAAGTGTCAGGATACTAGGGTCACAGGTGTCAGGATCCGAGGGTCAGAAGTGTCAGGATCCGAGTGTCAGAAGTGTCAGGATCCGAGTCCCAAAAGTGTCAGGATCCGAGGGTAAAAAGTGTCAGGATCCGAGGGTCAGAAGTGTCAGGATTCAAGGGTCAGAAGTGTTAGGATCCGAGGGTCAGAAGTGTCAGGATCCGAGTCCCAAAGTGTCAGGATCCGAGGGTCAGAAGTGTCAGGATACTAGGGTCACAGGGTCAGGATCCGAGGGTCAGAAGTGTCAGGATCCGAGGGTCAGAAGTGTCAGGATCCGAGGGTAAATCATAGTATCTAAAACTTACCCCGTCGAGTCAGAACATGGTCCGGCGACATGTAGGAGCTGTCTTCCAGGCTTGACTGCAAATGTAAATATGGATTATAGATATAAATTAACAGATGACGACATGTAATCATAACCAACGATGATTAAAAAATTAACCTGATTATCCAAGCTATGCACGGACAAGCCTAAACCAAGTTGTTCCAATTGCTGTTGCTGCTGCTGCTGCTGCTGCTGTTGCTGCTGCAGTTGCTGCTGCTGCTGATGTATCTGCTGCTGTTGCTGCTGCTGTTGCTGCTGCTGCTGCTGCTGCAGTTCGTGTCTTCCACGGGCGGCCAGAGCGGCCGTGGCAACAGCGGCAGTCTGGTAGCCGCGGCAGCCGTGAGGATCAGGGTGCCCGTACAATGACCCGTAGCCCACGGCATTGGCGCTGGCAAATTGTTGCCAGGGATCGTGAAATTCAGCCGGCACCACCGAGTGCTGATGCGGCTGGTGCGAGTGATGATGCGGATAGGGCGGCGGGAAATAGGGAGGCTGGAAATCCGTTGGCGGAGGCTGTTGTTGTTGCTGCTGCTGCTGCTGGGTTGGGTTCTGCTGCGGAACCGTGGCAGCAGCTGCAGCCGCCGCTGCCGCCGCCGCTGCAGCGGACGCTGAGGCATGATGATGGCCGGACGCTGTCGAGGTTTGAGCGCCAAACGGCGGCACCGGGGTGGCCAGACCGAGAGTGTGCAGCTCGCCGCTGCGACGGTCCTGCGTGTGACGTTGTTGAAGTGGAGATGTGTTGTTAAGCTGGAAGAAAAAGTGCCGGATGATGATGAGGCAGATGTTTGACTTCCGGATCGAGATTCTGAAGATTGAAAGCTCAAAGGGCCTGTCACCTTATGCTCATAGGGTGGAGCCCGAGTAACCCATGTACACAAATGATACGTCACTCTGCTCACAGTGACACCAGGAAGCTGGATTTGGCAAAAAGTGACAAAAATGGACCTAGGAAAGGAGAGAACAAGCAAGAGGATAAGTAGAGATTCCACCTTATGAGCTTAAGTTAACATAATAGTCCCTAGTTATCCTCTTGCTTGTTCTCTCCTATCCCAGGTTTGTATAATATCAAAGCCCAATGGATTCAATTGTCTAATATTGTCAAACAATAGATATGCCATGACCGCTAAAGGGCACACAATACTTTAATAGATCCTCTCTCCCTTTCTATCTCACAATTACAAAATAGTCCCAATCGGCTTGCTGACAGGCTGATGGCAGTCTCCTCTGATCGGTCAGAACGGGCAGCATGCGGTTGCTGTTACAGACGATGCTCTCGAGCAACAACTCCACGTGCACACCGAGGTTTGAGCAAATTTACTTTTGCCGAGCTGGACTATAGGTCAACGAATATCCAATCGGGTACAGGTGAAAAAATAATGATTGGGTAGGGGCTGGGGGCATTTTGAGACATCTGCCGGCTGTTCCTGGATGTTGCTGCATTATGGCGATGTCCATCTTTGTAAGGTTGGATAAGGGAGGATAAGGAGGGGCGGTTCGAGAATGGGCGGATTGGGGGAGGGGCGGATCTGGGAGGGGCGGATCTGGGAGGGGCGAATCTGGGAGAGGCGGATCTGGGAGGGGCGAATCTGGGAGGGGCGGATCTGGGAGGGGCGGATCTGGGAGGGGCGGATCTGGGAGGGGCGGATCTGGGAGGGGCGGATCTGGGAGGGGCGGATCTGGGAGGGGCGGATCTGGGAGGGGCGGATCTGGGAGGGGCGGATCTGGGAGGGGCGGATCTGGGAGGGGCGGATCTGGGAGGGGCGGATCTGGGAGGGGCGGATCTGGGAGGGGCGGATCTGGGAGGGGCGGATCTTGGAGGGGCGGATCTGGGAGGGGCGGATCTGGGAGGGGCGGATCTGGGAGGGGCGGATCTGGGAGGGGCGGATCTGGGAGGGGCGGATCTGGGAGGGGCAGATCTGGGAGGGGCGGATCTGGGAGGGGCGGATCTGGGAGGGGCGGATCTGGGAGGGGCGGATCTGGGAGGGGCAGATCTGGGAGGGGCAGATCTGGGAGGGGCGGATCTGGGAGGGGCGGATCTGGGAGGGGCAGTTCTATCAGGGGCGGATTGGGGGAGGAGCGGATCTGGGAATGGCGGATCGGAGAGGGGCGGATCAGGTAGGGGAGGACCGGAGAGGGGCGGATCGGAGAGGGGCGGATCGGAGAGGGGCGGATCGGAGAGGGGCGGATCGGAGAGGGGCGGATCGGAGAGGGGTGAATCGGAGAGGGATAGGAGAGGGGTAGACCAAGGAGGATGGACCAGGGAGAATCCGGTAGGGGCGGATGATAAAGGAAGAGTTTGGTGGCGGACAAGGTTGAGCCAAGGAATAAGAGGCTGGGGTTTTTTAGTTTTCTAAGAAACTGCGGCTGGAGCAACATCTTTAATCCTACAGAGAAAAATTTGCTTGGTCACCCGCTGCCGCTGCGACTCCCCGTCGCTCTCTCATTGGGGGCCGAGCCATGCAGCACCGCTCTGTCTCTGCCCAACAGCGCATGGGAGTTATGCGTGCACAGGGACAGCGAATATATCGATCAGAACAATAATTAACAATAATTAATGGTCTTAAATAAATCAACAATTACCTTTTCACCGTAGTAGTGCTTGTAGAATCCGGAACCCTGCGAATTTAATGAGGGCAATTATGGTTTATTAAATATGATTGGTTCGATTGAAGTATCAGATATGAATAATGCAGAATGTGTTGGAGTGATGTTGTTCTGTTTGAGTGATGTTGTTCTGTTTGAGTGATGTTGTTCTGTTTGAGTGATGGCTGTTCTGTTTGAGTGATGCTGTTCTGTTTGAGTGATGTTGTTCTGTTTGAGTGATGGCTGTTCTGTTTGAGTGATGTTGTTCTGTTTGAGTGATGGCTGTTCTGTTTGAGTGATGTTGTTCTGTTTGAGTGATGTTGTTCTGTTTGAGTGATGCTGTTCTGTTTGAGTGATGTTGTTCTGTTTGAGTGATGGCTGTTCTGTTTGAGTGATGCTGTTCTGTTTGAGTGATGTTGTTCTGTTTGAGTGATGGCTGTTCTGTTTGAGTGATGCTGTTCTGTTTGAGTGATGCTGTTCTGTTTGAGTGATGTTGTTCTGTTTGAGTGATGGCTGTTCTGTTTGAGTGATGCTGTTCTGTTTGAGTGATGCTGTTCTGTTTGAGTGATGTTGTTCTGTTTGAGTGATGCTGTTCTGTTTGAGTGATGTTGTTCTGTTTGAGTGATGTTGTTCTGTTTGAGTGATGGCTGTTCTGTTTGAGTGATGGCTGTTCTGTTTGAGTGATGGCTGTTTTGTTTGAGTGATGTTGTTCTGTTTGAGTGATGGCTGTTCTGTTTGAGTGATGGCTGTTCTGTTTGAGTGATGGCTGTTCTGTTTGAGTGATGGCTGTTCTGT
Organism: Macrostomum lignano; assembly: GCA_002269645.1. Lineage (NCBI taxonomy): Eukaryota > Metazoa > Platyhelminthes > Macrostomidae > Macrostomum > Macrostomum lignano. Next base: position 15,943 of record NIVC01005004.1, on the reverse strand, counting down.
TTGAGTGATGTTGTTCTGTTTGAGTGATGTTGTTCTGTTTGAGTGATGGCTGTTCTGTTTGAGTGATGGCTGTTCTGTTTGAGTGATGTTGTTCTGTTTGAGTGATGTTGTTCTGTTTGAGTGATGGCTGTTCTGTTTGAGTGATGGCTGTTCTGTTTGAGTGATGTTGTTCTGTTTGAGTGATGTTGTTCTGTTTGAGTGATGGCTGTTCTGTTTGAGTGATGGCTGTTCTGTTTGAGTGATGTTGTTCTGTTTGAGTGATGTTGTTCTGTTTGAGTGATGGCTGTTCTGTTTGAGTGATGGCTGTTCTGTTTGAGTGATGGCTGTTCTGTTTGAGTGATGTTGTTCTGTTTGAGTGATGTTGTTCTGTTTGAGTGATGTTGTTCTGTTTGAGTGATGCTGTTCTGTTTGAGTGATGTTGTTCTGTTTGAGTGATGTTGTTCTGTTTGAGTGATGGCTGTTCTGTTTGAGTGATGGCTGTTCTGTTTGAGTGATGTTGTTCTGTTTGAGTGATGTTGTTCTGTTTGAGTGATGCTGTTCTGTTTGAGTGATGTTGTTCTGTTTGAGTGATGGCTGTTCTGTTTGAGTGATGGCTGTTCTGTTTGAGTGATGTTGTTCTGTTTGAGTGATGGCTGTTCTGTTTGAGTGATGGCTGTTCTGTTTGAGTGATGGCTGTTCTGTTTGAGTGATGGCTGTTCTGTTTGAGTGATGTTGTTCTGTTTGAGTGATGTTGTTCTGTTTGAGTGATGTTGTTCTGTTTGAGTGATGTTGTTCTGTTTGAGTGATGGCTGTTCTGTTTGAGTGATGGCTGTTCTGTTTGAGTGATGTTGTTCTGTTTGAGTGATGGCTGTTCTGTTTGAGTGATGGCTGTTCTGTTTGAGTGATGGCTGTTCTGTTTGAGTGATGGCTGTTCTGTTTGAGTGATGTTGTTCTGTTTGAGTGATGTTGTTCTGTTTGAGTGATGTTGTTCTGTTTGAGTGATGTTGTTCTGTTTGAGTGATGTTGTTGATGTTCTGTTTGAGTGATGTTGTTCTGTTTGAGTGATGCTGTTCTGTTTGAGTGATGCTGTTCTGTTTGAGTGATGTTGTTCTGTTTGAGTGATTGCTGTTTTGTTTGAGTGATGTTGTTCTGTTTGAGTGATGCTGTTCTGTTTGAGTGATGCTGTTTTGTTTGAGTGATGCTGTTTTGTTTGAGTGATGTTGTTCTGTTTGAGTGATGTTGTTCTGTTTGAGTGATGTTGTTGATGTTCTGTTTGAGTGATGTTGTTCTGTTTGAGTGATGCTGTTCTGTTTGAGTGATGCTGTTCTGTTTGAGTGATGTTGTTCTGTTTGAGTGATTGCTGTTTTGTTTGAGTGATGTTGTTCTGTTTGAGTGATGCTGTTCTGTTTGAGTGATGCTGTTCTGTTTGAGTGATGCTGTTCTGTTTGAGTGATGTTGTTCTGTTTGAGTGATTGCTGTTTTGTTTGAGTGATGTTGTTCTGTTTGAGTGATGCTGTTCTGTTTGAGTGATGCTGTTCTGTTTGAGTGATGCTGTTCTGTTTGAGTGATGTTCTGTTTGAGTGATGTTGTTCTGTTTGAGTGATGTTGTTCTGTTTGAGTGATGCTGTTCTGTTTGAGTGATGTTGTTCTGTTTGAGTGATGCTGTTCTGTTGGAGTGATGCTGTTCTGTTTGAGTGATGTTGTTCTGTTTGAGTGATGTTGTTCTGTTTGAGTGATGTTGTTCTGTTTGAGTGGTGTTGTTCTGTTTGAGTGATGTTGTTCTGTTTGAGTGATGTTGTTCTGTTTGAGTGATTGCTGTTCTGTTTGAGTGATGTTGTTCTGTTTGAGTGATTGCTGTTCTGCTTGAGTGATAGCTGTTCTGTTTGCGTGATGCTATTTTGTTTGAGTGAGTGATGGTGCTCTGTTTGAGTGATGATGCTTTTTTTAAATGAAGGGGCCCTATTTTTACTAATGGTCACTATAACTGACGTCCCGTTGGTCCCCAACACACGCACGCAATGGTGACCTATTAAAAAGGATGCCTCATTTAGATATCAAATTTCTATCCCGCAGCTCTAATACTTGGCGTTCACTGTATGTAGCAATAAGCATATATTTATGAGAATATTTTCAAGGCGTCTTATCCGATATCTGTGTAAACCAGTGCCTTAGTTCATTGGTTATTCAATCGTGTTTGATCGCACGCAGTGGGGGGGATGTGGTTGATGGTGAGGCTGCGGCGGCTGCTGAGAGATATCTCAATGCCCCCTCCCTTGTAATTATCCACCTGTCCAGCAAAATAAACAAAGCGTCGACCCGAGGGAGGCTGCATGCGGCATCAAGCATTGGGGAGCTAATATTCGTGTATCATAATTTTCTATAGAACCAAACAGCACGGTATAGTGTTAATAATAATACAGACAGGCAAAGTGTCAATTAACTTAATTTTGTATTCGGGGTTAAGATAGATAGTTAAAACCCTTCTACGGATATGACTATGAGAAGCAAGCACAGTAAAAAATCGCATAGGCCCAACAAGAGTCACAATATATAGTTGGCCACCAACCCGAGAAACTTCCATTGAATCCATCCCCTGATATTTTGATAATTAGACAAAATAATTTTTAACAACACCCTTACCTGCCAGCCGTTAGAGTCAATAGCCAGAAAGGACATTTCTTTATATTTATAATAACTATTATAAGCCTATAAGTTAAGAATGGCCGAGTGGAGGGAGGGGCACACAAAGGGCCGCAAATAAGTGCCGAGAGAGGAAAAGGGCCCAGAGGCAGATAGGAACGGAGAGAGAGAGACAGGCAGGCTGGGTAAGTCCAGCTGAATTGTCTATGGCCCGAGGACTGATACAGGGGAAGAGGGCGCCGGCTGCAGCTGAGGGGATAGAGAGAATGGCAGCGAGAGCGACGCGGCGGGCCTTCGGGCTAAGGTGGAGCTTTCGGCTCTGAGGAGCGACACACAGAGAGACAGACACACACAGAGGGCCTAAATTGAGGATCTCCGGTTCCTAACTCGCCCGCCGCCTCTTTTCCGTCTCTTGTTGCTTCTGGGGATGTCGGGGCGGGGGGGCGACGGACGGCGGCGGGTGGGAGGTGAAGCCGGAGGCTGCAAGTTGGTTGGCTGGTCGGCTGCTGCTACTGCCGCTGCTTCAGGCAGGCTGCGAATCTCCCAGACCCATGCAAAGCCCCTCTGAAAATTGCGTATAGCGCACCCCACCCCCGGCTAGCTTGAGGGCTCCAACCAAGTCTTTCTCAGACGATGGAACAGAGACAGACTGACAGACTGAGCGGGGAAGAGAAGCAGATCAGGCGGACGGGCGGAACCCTCCGGGAACCTATAAGATTCGACCCAGACTCCCCCGCTTCATCCTTGGACCCCTGGCCGACCAACCCCTAGCCACCCCGAAGCGAAATTACCCTCCATTTTCTGTTCCCGCTTCCCAATACCAATATGACAGGAAAGTAATGGAGTCCCTATAGGGCACTGGGCCTGAGGTGGGATCTGGAGTGGAGCTAAACTTATAAGCTCAAGACTCAGAAGCAGGAATAGATGCTGTTGTCAGCTTCAGTTATAATCAAGTATTCAAATCTTCTACAGTCTAGCCCTAGAAATGACAGAATTTAAAATTAGAAATATTTGTAATAAATAATAACTATTGCTGTTTGAAATGAAAACATGCTTAGTATTCAAGGACTTCCATGACCATAGTAGTAACGATAATTATGATATTAGGCGTTTGGTTTGGAGCAAACCACGAAAAATATTCGTAGCCTAACTGTAAATCTTCAAGAATGCTTTCTAGTCCAGATGTTTCTTATCTAGAAGTCCTTGGTCGAATGGAAAATGTTATAAGGCAACTAACTCCCTATTGAACTTCGCTTTTTTTCTTCCCCAAAGTCTCCTGTATACAGTGTGTAAGCGCAGACTCTATACTGAGCTCCATCATGGGAATTGAATTTTCTCCTCTGCTGCAGCGGATTATTCCTCATTCCCCAGCCCTTAATTTTCCCAGCGGCGGGCTTAGCTTATAGCCTCGGGCAAGTCATGATGGAAGTGAAAGTCTAAGGCTGTAAGCAATTATATTAATATTATATCGTCTAAATTACATTTGCCTCCGTCGCAACCTGCCCTTGTCCCAGCCCCTGTCCACCCGCGCCCGTCTTGTCCTCCGCCCAACGCTGAGAAGTTTTCCCCCGTTTGGCTGCAGAAATATTTGCGCTGCAGTGCTGTGGAAGCAGCTTATTTATACTGTGCAGCACGGGAGCAGGCCCAGGGCTACCTGTGCAGTTGCCATGCGCGAAGCTGAATTGACCGCGCAGGCGGGGGGCCCCTTAGGGTATAAAAATGAATTTGTATATATGTTAAATGGATGTGAATACACTGACATTGGACACCGGCTATACAGCTAATTGAAATCTTCTGCTTTTAAGAAATTCCGACAGTAATGTAAAACTTGTTACCGACCATGTTGCACCTGAGCCTGAGGCATCTTCCTTTCTTTGTATTTCAGACAGATAGATGGATAGATAGATAGATAGATAGATAGATAGATAGATAGATAGATAGATAGATAGATGGATAGATAGATAGATAGATAGATAGATAGATAGATAGATAGATAGATAGATAGATAGATAGATAGATAGATAGATAGATAGATAGATAGATAGATAGATAGATAGATAGATAGATAGATAGATAGATAGATAGATAGATAGATAGATAGATAGATAGATAGATAGATAGATAGATAGATAGATAGATAGACAGACAGACAGACGATGGCAATTCTGACTGGCATCCGTGACCAAAGCAGACACCACAGAGAATCAGGAAGCGCTGCTTCTGTTTTGCTTGAGAACAAAGCGGATGCAAGCAGAAAAGAAGCAGATCAATTCACAGTCGAAGGCAGCAGGTGGCCGTAGCTGCTGCCTGCAAGAGAGTTCCGGGCTCGAATCCGGGTCACGCTATTCCGGCAGCAATTATCAGCCGCTTCATTCATTTGTTTGCTGTGCCACGCCGTTCGGGATTGCTTAGTCAAATAGCCAAAAGAAGCAGATCTGCTTCGGAACAATTTTTGCTTCTTGTGCTGTATCATTTCGAATGCCATTTCAGTCAGGCATCGTCAGCAATTCGCCCTCCTCAATCCACTGCCTGGGGGCTCTCTTCTCAGCATGTGCATATTTAGGTAGCCAAGTATAGATATAGACTATATGGTAGAAACAAATGACAAAGAGTTCTCTATGCTGAATTGGCTTTGAATCATGAATTTCTCAGTGCCTTTCTGATATTCATCCTTTGTGACTTGAGTTTGCGGCAATTAGATGATAGACTGATAGATGCTTAAAGCAAGCCTCCATTAGAACATTTTAGACAGAATTTGCTCTGAATATTTAATCATACTCTCATCTCGCGCCTTTCATCTCATCTCTATGTTATCATCCTCTCATCTTCTCCCTTCACCACTCACCCTGCCCCACTATCTTCTCACTGTCTCCACTCTCCTCTCACCGTCTATACTCTCCTCTCTACTCTCCTCTCACCCTCTCCACTCTCCTCTCACCCTCTATACTCTCCTCTCCATTCTCCACTCTCCTCTCACCCTCTATACTCTCCTCTCTACTCTCCTCTCACCCTCTCCACTCTCCTCTCACCCTCTATACTCTCCTCTCACCCTCTATACTCTCCTCTCACCCTCTCCACTCTCCTCTCACCCTCTATACTCTCCTCTCTACTCTCCTCTCACCCTCTATACTCTCCTCTCACCCTCTATACTCTCCTCTCACCCTCTCCACTCTCCTCTCACCCTCTCCACTCTCCTCTCCATTCTCCACTCTCCTCTCACCCTCTATACTCTCCTCTCCACTCTCCTCTCCACTCTCCACTCTCCTCTCACCCTCTCCACTCTCCTCTCCACTCTCCTCTCCACTCTCCACTCTCCTCTCACCCTCTCCACTCTCCTCTCTACTCTCCTCTCACCCTCTCCACTCTCCTATTACCCTCTCCACTGTCCTCTCACCCTCTCCTCTCAGCCTCTTCACCCTCTTCTCACCCTCTCATCTCTTTCTCTTTCTTTCTAATCTATCATCTCACTCTATAAATTCCCCCTTCTCTGTCTGTCTTTCTACCTAGATAATTTCATCACTTTTTTCTTGTGAAGCCACACTGTCCCGAATATTTGCTTGCTTCGAAAGCAATGCAGGAGCTTAGAGCATCTTCACAAAGCTACTGAATGTATCGACTAAGATCAACACTAACTTGGCACACTCGCTCGGCATCCCCTTGAAAATGTTGATACCAAGAATGGATTAAGCTGCTGGGGATTTATATCGAACAATATAATCCTCATTCATTTAACAACAATAACTGACACGAACTAAATACGAAATAATGTAAAAGAAGATTAGTGAGAGATTATTGCGCCAAAGCCCATTGCCCCTGGGGCCGTGCTGTGCCACCCACGATATACCTACCCAAGCCCAGAAGCCTCCTTCAGTCGTGTATCAAGTCATCCCCAAGCCACAGAAGGATTATCCCACCCATCGGCACCTTGCCAACAATCCGACAAAATTTGGGGATTAAAAAAATCATTTCGAGATTTTGGTTGGCAACTGCGAGACGTGTGAAGTGTATCGCAGATACTTGAGCGGCTGTCGATTAGGGGAGAACCTTTAGGGGGAATATTTACACCCTTAATCCATTCCGTGGGAATACATATGCCAGCATGTCAGAATTTATGCCAGAATTTTGCATAACCTTGGCGCCATCTAAAGGATGCGGCCATTGCGGCGGACAGGTTCATGGACCTTTGGCTACTTGGACTGGAAACGCGATGCATGCATCTGGCTAAAATGTGGACAAATGTAATAGAATATTATATTCTATTTTTTATAGAAAATTTCCTTTTTGAAGAAATATATTTTTTAGTTAATTTATTTCGTTTTATATTATTTTCGTTTCGTTAAAACCTAAGAGAACCACTTTGACTGTCTCATGGTGGGCGTCCCTGTCTCTTGGTGGGCATCCCTGTCTCTTGGTGGGTGTCCCTGTCTCTTGGTGGGTGTCCCTGTCTCTTGGTGGGAATCCCTGTCTCTTGGTGGGTGCTCCTGTCTCTTGATGGGTGCCCCCATGTCTCTTGGTGGGTGTCCCTGTCTCTTGGTGGGCCCTGTCTCTTGGTGGGCCCTGTCTCTTGATGGGTGCCCCTTTCTTGGGGCGTCTGTCTCTTGGTGGGCGCCCCCTGTCTCTTGGTGGGCCCCTGTCTCTTGGTGGGGGCCCCTGTCTCTTGGAGGGCGCCCCCTGTCTCTTGGAGGGCGCCCCTGTCTCTTGGTGGGCGCCCCCTGTCTCTTGGTCGGGGCCCCTGTCTGTTGGAGGGCGCCCCCTGTCTCTTGGTGGGGCCCCTGTCTCTTGGTGGGCGCCACCTGTCTCTTGGTGGGCGCCCCCTGTCTCTTGGTGGGCGCCCCCTGTCTCTTGGTGGGGCCCCTATCTTTTGGTGGGGCCCCTGTCTCTTGGAGGGCGCCCCCTGTCTCTTGGTGGGCGCCACCTGTCTGTTGGTGGGCGCCACCTGTCTCTTGGTGGGCGCCCCCTGTCTCTTGGTGGGCGCCCCTGTCTCTTGGTGGGGCCCCTATCTTTGGTGGGGCCCCTGTCTCTTGGTGGGCGCCCCCTGTCTCTTGGTGGGCGCCCCTGTCTCTTGGTGGGCGCCCCCTGTCTCTTGGTGGGCGCCCCCTGTCTCTTGGTGGGCGCCCCCTGTCTCTTGGTGGGGGCCCCTATCTTTTGGTGGGGGCCCCTGTCTCTTGGTGGGCGCCCCCTGTCTCTTGGTGGGCGCCCCTGTCTCTTGGTGGGCGCCCCTGTCTCTTGGTGGGCGCCCCCTGTCTCTTGGTGGGCGCCCCTGTCTCTTGGTGGGCGCCACCTGTCTCTTGGTGGGCGCCCCCTGTCTCTTGGTGGGGCCCCTGTCTGTTGGTGGGCGCCCCTGTCTCTTGGTGGGCGCCCCCTGTCTCTTGGTGGGCGCCCCCTGTCTCTTGGTGGGCGCCCCCTGTCTCTTGGTGGGCGCCCCCTGTCTCTTGGTGGGCGCCCCTGTCTCTTGGTGGGCGCCACCTGTCTGTTGGTGGGCGCCACCTGTCTCTTGGTGGGGGCCCCTGTCTGTTGGTGGGCGCCACCTGTCTGTTGGTGGGCGCCACCTGTCTCTTGGTGGGGGCCCCTGTCTGTTGGTGGGCGCCACCTGTCTCTTGGTGGGCGCCCCTGTCTCTTGGTGGGCGCCCCCTGTCTCTTGGTGGGCCCCCTGTCTCTTGGTGGGCGCCCCCTGTCTCTTGGTGGGCGCCCCCTGTCTCTTGGTGGGCGCCCCTGTCTCTTGGTGGGCGCCCCCTGTCTGTTGGTGGGCGCCCCCTGTCTGTTGGTGGGCTAAGATGTTGATAGTTACATAGTTTGGCTTCTCTACTCTCCCGTCCAGTTTTTCAGCGGTCCCTGGACGCAGAGATTTTTGAGATTTTTTTGTCGTTGAGAAAAGTGGAGATAATCCGCCTCAGCACATGGCTACATCTCCAGCGAAAGATGAAGGATTGGGATTGGGGAGAAAAGACAAGTGGCAGACTCACAGAGTTTGAGTGGGTGAAAGACACAGGACTCGATCCAGTCGGTACAAGAAAGGATTAAAGTTTATTTGGAGACTGCCTGTCTATCTTCGAATAGGGAAGAGGGAGAGTTGAGATCCCAGCAAAACCTGCATGCGCCAAATCCCTAGCCTTGGGGGAAGATGGAGATCCCGATTTCTGGCTGAGATTGCTGATGCTGCAGCCGCCTTATTTAGTAGCTACGAGCTATACTGTATAAAAGATGAGCAGTTCACTGTGTAATAGTAGTTGATGGACTCGAACAAGTTGAGTGCCACTTTGTCAGGGGCGCCATATTGGTTGTCAGGGGAGCCATATTGGTTGTCAGGGGCGCCATATTGGTTGTCAGGGGAGCCATATTGGTTGTTAGGGGGGCCATATTGGTTGTCAGGTGCGCCATATTGGTTGTTAGGGGTGCCATATTGGTTGTCAGGGGAGCCATATTGGTTGTCAGTGGCGCCATATTGGTTGTCAGGGGAGCCATATTGGTTGTTAGGGGGGCCATATTGGTTGTTAGGGGGGCCATATTGGTTGTCAGGTGCGCCATATTGGTTGTTAGGGGTGCCATATTGGTTGTCAGGGGAGCCATATTGGTTGTCAGGAATGGTTACCCACTCAGAAGGCGTCGGTCACGACAAAAAGTGTCAAACTTGCAACCGCCGACTTCGCCAGAACTTCTTTGGAGCAGGAAAGAGACCCTCTGCCCTGACATGTGTTTGTTGCAGCGTATGGCAACAAAAAAACTCCGTCATATTGCGCTTACTCATAATCGAAATTCTTCTCCTATCTAAGATATGAATCTGGGTGATCTTGCAGAACTCAAAGACAACCTTTTGATATCAGCAAAGGAGAGAGAAAAGAGAAAGGCAAATTGAATCCTAAATAATGGGATTTACTCTCTGTAATCAAGCAAATGTTTTAATCTACTTAGCCGTGTGCGCTTCATCCCTTGATGCTGTTTGGGAGGTGAGTGAGGTCACTCTGCCTTGTGCCTTAATGGTAGAGCTGATTTTAAATAAATTAGCACAATGTAATCCCATTGTGATTGCGGATGTAATTGTCTAATTGTCAGGAAGTTGAAGTTGATCGCACTAGATTTTGAGAAAACAATTTTTCCTGATTTAAAAAACATTCTGCACCTTCAGTAGCTAAGGAGACAGAACTAAGGGTCATTGTTCCACGGGAATTGGGATCTCTGTTCACGGGAATCGGGATCTCTGTTCACGGGAATCGGGATCTCTGTTCACGGTAAAGATCTCTGTTTACGGGTATTGGGATCTCTGTTCACGGGTATTGGGATCTCTGTTCACGGGTATTGGGATCTCTGTTCACGGGAATTGGGATCTCTGTTCACGGGTATTGGGATCTCTGTTCACGGGAATTGGGATCTCTGTTCACGGGTATTGGGATCTCTGTTCACAGGAATTGGGATCTCTGTTCACGGGAATTGGGATCTCTGTTCACGGGAATTGAAATCTCTGTTCACGGGAATTGGGATCTCTGTTCACGGGAATTGAAATCTCTGTTCACGGGAAAGATCTCTGTTCCCGGGAAAGATCTCTGTTCCCGGGAAAGATCTCTGTTCACGGGAATTGGGATCTCTGTTCACGGGAATTGGGATCTCTGTTCACGGGAATTTGGGATCTCTGTTCACGGGAATTGGGATCTCTGTTCACGGGAAAGATCTCTGTTCCCGGGAAAGATCTCTGTTCACGGGAAAGATCTCTGTTCACGGATAACGTGTTTCAGTTTTAGTAGAACTGACTGAAAGTTCAAATTTTGAAGATGAGGTTGCATACATATACATTAGTTCAATTCTAACTGCCAGATGCTAAAAAATCAATTATTTACATATTTACACCAAGGGATATCCTCTAAAGTCGAGGCCACCCATAGCGAATCTTACACCGAGCTAATGACAGCTTGACAATATACGAGAGCTATGAATATCAAACAGTTGGCATGGAATGAAAAGCACCCCTGCAATGTTAATGGAATAACCACCTGTGTGATCTAATTCCTATTTTGTGTTGCAGGTGTCCCCTGCTGCTGGGCAATGGGATAAAAATTCACACCTTTTTTAACAAAGACAAAATGAAAGGATTTTTTACCTAACAGAATCCCCCATGCATCTGTCGAAAATCTCGCGCGACTAAAAAAGTTATCTAAGTAAGAATTTCAAGAATCTATGGAAAATAATTCAAAAGAGCAGTGCCTTCTTTTGCATTTCTGCAACAAATTCTTTTAGGAGAAGGGTGCCCCAAGGCTGGTCTTTGTGATTGACAATGGGACAATGGATAATGGGGAGTGTTGTTTGCAAAGCTGACGAGATCCCATCAATGAGCAGATTTTCGTGAGTGTCAGTTCTTGAGCATCCTAATTTATGGGTAGTAAATATTCTTTTTGTGAGCAAGCAGCCGGGCTCGAGTGTGGCATTGCAGCACCTGTCTGCTTCACCTCGCTTGCAGAACTTTTTTATTGATGAACTTCACCGCAAGACATCATCGGATTAAGGAAGATTTTGAAGCCATAGGTAGACAGGTGAGATTCACTCAGACAGGGTGAGATTCACTCAAATAAGATTGAGATTCACTCAAATAAGGCGAGACCCATTCAAATAAGGTGAGACTCACTCAGATAGGGTGAGATTCACTCAAAAAGGTGAGATTCGCTCAGATAGGGTGAGATTCACTCAGATGGGGTAGGATTCACTCAGATAGGGTGAGATTCACTCTAATAAGGGTGAGATTCACTCATACAGGGTGGGATTCACTGAAATAAGAGTGAGATTCACTCAGATGGGGTGAGATTCACTCAGGCGAGTGAGATTCACTCAGATGGGGTGAGATTCACTCAGGCGGGTGAGATTCACTCAAACGGGTGAGATTCGCTCAAATAGCGTGAGACTAATTCAGGCAGGGTGAGATTCACTAAAATAAAGGTGAGATCCGTTTATATTGACAAGGTGAGACAACGGCTGATAGGAGTCAGAGATTCACACATAGAATCTTAGGCTAGTCATATAGGAAAAGAAACACAAATGCAACAGAATCCACAGTCGAGAGTTAGAGACAGCGAAAGCTACAAGAAGAGGATAACCCATCAATCCCCGATCTATCCTATCCAATAGCTAACATGATATCCCCCATGTATTGGGAGCCAGCCACCAGAGACCCGAAACTAGCATGAAAGCAGAGCTGGACAGTTAATCGAACAATAGATTGCTCGAGGCGATGTAAAGCAGGAGAGAGAGAGAGAGAGAGTGAGAGAGGAGGATGGAGGCAACGCATGCCGTGATTAGCGAGGCGGACACAGGGAGGCGGGGTCCGGCGGCTCAGAACAAGGACTGCTAAAGAAGTATAGAAACTGGATTGGAAAAGCTCAACTGCTATGTGTATCTGAACACAGGACGTCTCTAGCAGTCCATGACCGTCGGGACCATATTAGAAATTCCAAATTGAAGCTGACAACCAATGCTTTTGGCGCATATTAAGTTAGGATCATTATACATGTAAGGGACAGTGATTTCACAAGAGGAACTGAAGAAATTCAATACTTGTCTTATGTGATAGGAAGAAAGCTCTAGAATAGAAGATTCGATACTAATACACCTTGGCCCTGCAAAACTGTCACTGTATTTTAGATGCAACTTTCTCTACTGCTTCGGATTCTAATTTTAACATTTTTAATTTCGCTTTTCGATCGATCAGCTTTTTGGAATCGATCAGATTTATGCAAATTGTATGCTGCAATCTGGATTGATGGCTTTCTCTCTGTGTTTACTCTCTGTCTCTTAGGTGTCTGTTCTCTCTTATCTCTGTATCTACTCTCTCTCTTATCTCTGAATCTACTCTCTCTTATCTCTGAATCTACTCTCTCTTATCTCTGCATCTACTCTCTCTTATCTCTGCATATACTCTCTCTTATCTCTGCATATACTCTCTCTTATCTCTGCATCTACTCTCTCTTATCTCTGCATTACTCTCTCTTATCTCTGCTACTCTCTCTTATCTCTAATATACTCTCTCTTATCTCTTATCTCTGTAGCTACTCTCTCTTATCTCTCATATACTCTCTCATATACTCTCTCTCTTATCTCTGTATACTCTCTCTTATCTCTACATACTCTCTCTTATCTCTGCACATACTCTCTCTTATCTCTCATATACTCTCTCTTATCTCTCTACTCTCTCTTATCTCTGCACATACTCTCTCTTATCTCTGCATATACTCTCTCTTATCTCTGAATCTACTCTCTCTTATCTCTGCATATACTCTCTCTTATCTCTGAATCTACTCTCTCTTATCTCTGCATATACTCTCTCTTATCTCTGAATCTACTCTCTCTTATCTCTGCATATACTCTCTCTTATCTCTACTATCTCTTATCTCTGAATCTACTCTCTCTTATCTCTGCATATACTCTCTCTTATCTCTGCATCTACTCTCTCTTATCTCTGCATATACTCTCTCTTATCTCTGCACATACTCTCTCTTATCTCTGCACATACTCTCTCTTATCTCTGCATATACTCTCTCTTATCTCTGCATATACTCTCTCTCTTATCTCTGAATCTACTCTCTCTTATCTCTGCATATACTCTCTCTTATCTCTGAATCTACTCTCTCTTATCTCTGAATCTACTCTCTCTTATCTCTGCATAGACTCTCTCTTATCTCTGCATATACTCTCTCTTATCTCTGAATCTACTCTCTCTTATCTCTGCTACTCTATACTCTCTCTTATCTCTGCTACTCTCTCTTATCTCTGCATATACTCTCTCTTATCTCTGCATATACTCTCTCTCTATACTCTCTCTTATCTCTGCATATACTCTCTCTTATCTCTGCATATACTCTCCCTTATCTCTGCATATACTCTCTCTTATCTCTGCATATACTCTCTTATCTCTGCATATACTCTCTCTTATCTCTGCATATACTATCTCTTATCTCTGCATATACTACTCTCTCTTATCTCTGTATACTCTCTCTTATCTCTGTATCTACTCTCTCTTATCTCTGTATCTACTCTCTCTTATCTCTGCATATACTCTCTCTCTTATCTCTGCATATACTCTCTCTTATCTCTGTATCTACTCTCTCTTATCTCTGATATCTACTCTCTCTTATCTCTGTATACTCTCTCTTATCTCTGTATCTACTCTCTCTTATCTCTGCATAGACTCTCTCTTATCTCTGAATCTACTCTCTCTTATCTCTGCATATACTCTCTCTTATCTCTGCATCTACTCTCTCTTATCTCTGAATCTACTCTCTCTTATCTCTGTAGACTCTCTCTTATCTCTGCATATACTCTCTCTTATCTCTGCATATACTCTCTCTTATCTCTGCATCTACTCTCTCTTATCTCTGCATATACTCTCTCTTATCTCTGCATATACTCTCTCTCTTATCTCTGAATATACTCTCTCTTATCTCTGCACATACTCTCTCTTATCTCTGCACATACTCTCTCTTATCTCTGAATCTACTCTCTCTTATCTCTGCATATACTCTCTCTTATCTCTGCATCTACTCTCTCTTATCTCTGCATATACTCTCTCTTATCTCTGCATATACTCTCTCTCTTATCTCTGAATATACTCTCTCTTATCTCTGCACATATTCTCTCTTATCTCTGCACATACTCTCTCTTATCTCTGAATATACTCTCTCTTATCTCTGCATATACTCTCTCTTATCTCTGCATATACTCTCTCTTATCTCTGCATATACTCTCCCTTATCTCTGAATCTACTCTCCCTTATCTCTGAATCTACTCTCCCTTATCTCTGCATATGCTCTCTCTTATCTCTGAATCTACTCTCTCTTATCTCTGCATCTACTCTCTCTTATCTCTGAATCTACTCTCCCTTATCTCTGCATATGCTCTCTCTCTTATCTCTGCATATACTCTCTCTCTTATCTCTGCATATACTCTCTCTTATCTCTGCATATACTCTCTCTTATCTCTGCACATACTCTCCCTTATCTCTGCATATACTCTCTCTTATCTCTGCATATACTCTCTCTCTTATCTCTGCATATACTCTCTCTCTTATCTCTGCATATACTCTCTCTTATCTCTGTATCTACTCTCTCTTATCTCTGCATATACTCTCTCTTATCTCTGCATCTACTCTCTCTTATCTCTGAATCTACTCTCTCTTATCTCTGCATCTACTCTCTCTATCTGCATTACTCTCCTTATCTCTGCATAACTCTCTCTTATCTCTGCATCTACTCTCTCATTTCTGCATACTCTCTCTTATCTCTGCATATACTCTCTCTTTATCTCTGAATATACTCTCTCTTATCTCTGCACATATTCTCTCTTATCTCTGCACATACTCCTCTTATCTCTGAATATACTCTCTCTTATCTCTGCATATACTCTCTCTTATCTCTGCATATACTCTCTCTTATCTCTGCATATACTCTCCCTTATCTCTGCATATACTCTCTCTTATCTCTGCATATACTCTCCCTTATCTCTGCATATACTCTCCTTATCTCTGCATATACTATCTTTATCTCTGCATATACTCTCTCTCTTATCTCTGCATATACTCTCTCTCTTATCTCTGCATATACTCTCTCTATCTCTGCATAGACTCTCTCTTATCTCTGTATCTATCTATCTCTGCATATACTCTCTCTTATCTCTGTATCTACTCTCTCTTATCTCTGCATATATCTCTCTTATCTCTGTATCTACTCTCTCTTATCTTGCATATACTCTCTCTTATCTCTGTATCTACTCTCTCTTATCTTGTATCTACTCTCTCTTATCTCTGTATCTACTTTCTCTTATCTCTAAATCTACTCTCTCTTTATCTCTACATACTCTCTCTTATCTCTGAATCTACTCTCTCTTAACTCTGAGTCTACTCTCTCTTATCTCTGTATCTACTTTCTCTTATCTCTGAATCTACTCTCTCTTATCTCTGCATATACTCTCTCTTATCTCTGTATCTACTCTCTCTTATCTCTGTATCTACTCTCTCTTATCTCTGTATCTACTTTCTCTTATCTCTGAATCTACTCTCTCTTATCTCTACATATACTCTCTTCTATCTCTGAATCTACTCTCTCTTAACTCTGAGTCTACTCTCTCTTATCTCTGAATCTACTCTCTCTTATCTCTGAATCTACTCTCTCTTATCTCTGAATCTACTCTCCTTATCTCTGAATCTACTCTCTCTTATGTCTGAATCTACTCTCTCTTATCTCTGTAGCTATTCTCTCTTACCTCTGAATCTACTCTCTCTTATCTCTGAATCTACTCTCTCTATCTCTGCATATACTCTCTCTTATCTCTGCATATACTCTCTCTTATCTCT
>NIVC01005003.1:0-28759 GCA_002269645.1 Macrostomum lignano | reverse complement strand
TGGGATTGGCGCCACTCAACACGCAGTTCTGCGCCACCTCAACAACACCAGTTTGGCCACCTCAACACCATTTGGCGCCACCTCAACACCCAGTTTGGGCGCCACCTCAACACGCAGTTTTGCGCCACCTCAACAACACCCAGTTTGGCGCCACCTCAACACCCAGTTTGGCGCCACCTCAACACCCAGTTTGGCGCCACCTCAACAACACCCAGTTTGGCGCCACCTCAAAGCCCAGTTTGGTGCCACTTCTACACCCAGTTTGGCGCCACTTCTACACCCAGTTTGGCGCCACCTCAACAACACCCAGTTTGGCGCCTCCTCAACAACACCCAGTTTGGCGCCACCTCAACACCAAGTTTGGCGCCACCTCAACAACACCCAGTTTGGCGCCACCTCAACACCCAGTTTGGCGCCACCTCAACAACACCCAGTTTGGCGCCACCTCAACACCCAGTTTGGCGCCACCTCAACAACACCCAGTTTGGCGCCACCTCAAAGCCCAGTTTGGTGCCACTTCTACACCCAGTTTGGCGCCACTTCTACACCCAGTTTGGCGCCACTTCTACATCCAGTTTGGCACCACTTCTACACCCAATTTGGCGCCTTGTCAAGACACTTCTAGACTCAGTTTGACACCACCTGACACTCAGTTTGCTAACTATTCGGTTTACCATTCATTAAATCAGAAGCAGAAACACAGCAAAGGCTCACCTTTCGCCATCCTAGCCTGATGCCGTTTGATCTCCATCCATTTGAACGGCGCCGCACTGAATCCGCCAGCCTGTCCGCCGCTGTCGTTGCTGCAGCACGGGCTGGTTGAATCCGGCCTGACTGCTGACCCGCTGCCATGCTGATGAAGAGTTGTTGCCATGCCAACCGTTGACGCATTTTCGCTAGCGAATGCACATTGAGGCGACTGAAGTATATTGGTGGCAGCTTCTGAGGCTTGTTGATAGAGCACGTGACCTTGATGGTGATACGGCTGTTGAGTCAGGTATTGCTCTGGGCAGGCAATTTGGGGATCATAAATCTGCTGGTGCTGATAATGACGCGACATATTAGTTATTAATGCAGTTTGTTTTTTAATTATCTGCTTCGAAGTTTTATTTATCTCAAGTGGCTTACTTGACACCGGTGTTTAGCTAAAAGTAATAAGATCGGTTTTTCTTACCACTGAGAGAAGTCGCAGGATTGGGTCGCTTTACCGGCGCCGAGGGTGGGTTCGCAAAGGCACAACCAATGGGAATTCGGGAACAAGGGGATGATGGTGGGTTTGGGGATGGATCTTAGTTGAATCAGTAACAAGCAGGTTCCTTCCATGATCCCAGCTTTTCCCCCTGGTAGGGTGGAAGGATTTCCAACCTCTTGGCAGGTCTTCATAGACCTTGACGTAGTGTCAAGAACCCTGGAGTCCCAAACTTGAATCCCAATTCAAGTTCCAACAATTTAGTTTCAAAGTCTAAATCCTAATAAAGCTAGTGCCAAGACCAAGAATACCCAGAAATCCCAGAAATATCTAGAAATCACAGGAATATCTAGAAATCACAGGAATATCTAGAAATCACAGGAATATCTAGAAATCACAGGAATATCTAGAAATCACAGAAATATCTAGAAATCACAGGAATATCTAGAAATCACAGGAATATCTAGAAATCACAAGAATAGTCAGATATACCAAGAATCTCCAGATATCCCAAGAATCTCCAGATATCCCAAGAATCTTTAGATATCCCAAGAATCTCCAGAAATCCCAAGAATCTTCAGATATCCAAGAATCTCCAGAAATCCCAAGAATCTTCAGATATCCCCGAAATCTCCAGAAGTCCCCAGAATCTCCAGATATCCCCAGATCTCCAGATATCCCCAAAATCTCCAGATATCCCAGAATCTCCAGATACCCCAAGAATCTCCAGATACCCCAAGAATCTCCAGATACCCCAAGAATCTCCAGATACCCCAAGAATCTCCAGAAATCCCAAGAATCTTCAGATATCCCCAGAATCTCCAGATATCCCAGAATCTCCAGATACCCCAAGATTCTCTAGATACCCCAAGAATCTTCAGATATCCCAAGATTATCCAGAAATCCCAAGAATCTTCAGATAACCCAAGAATCTTCAGATATCCCAAGATTCTCCAGATACCCCAAGAATCTCTAGATATCCCAGAATCTCCTGATACCCCAAGAATCTCTAGATATCCCCAGAATCTCCAGATATCCCCAGAATCTCCAGATACCCCAAGAATCTAATCCCAAGAAGTAGTCCAAATCTAACTTGAATACTTTTTCAGCCCAAGCACACACGGCCGAATAAATGTTTTTCTCATGGCAAACCTATTATTAGAATGGTCAGCTGAGTGGCATAAAAAAGCGCTGTCAGATATGCTCCGACTAAGCGCCATGATATCAATGTATTGATGATTTTTTTCATTGCCGATAATGTTTACTACAAAGCCCATTCTGCGCGCGGGGATTTAGGATTCACGTGACAGGGTAATGAATTATGAGCTGCATATCAGCCTCCTCGCTTATAGAAGTCGGCAGTTCCGGTACTGAATTCTCCCCGTGTCACACCGCAGCCTGCTCCCCTATGATGGAGCCGCCTGACTGACTGGCTGCATCGGCTGGGACCGACGCCGCCCTCGCCATCAATGGATGCCGCGGCTGTCAAAAAGCCTCAACGCTGTTCCGCCAGCAGCCACCCCACAACCGTCTGTCTCTCCCTTCTCCCCATTCAAAGGCTGGCAGGCCGTCATCCCAGCGGTTCGTTTGGCTGGCGTCGGGCTGTCTTTTTGAGTTCACCGCGTCTTCATTCTCATCCTCGTTATCAACAAATGAGGCCACAGTAATACCATGCAGTTAGCAGGGTGCATTGAGTTAGTTAGTTAGTTAGTTAGTTAGTTAGTTAGTTAGTTAGTTAGTTAGTTAGTTAGTTAGTTAGTTAGTTAGTTAGTTAGTTAGTTAGTTAGTTAGTTAGTTAGTTAGTTAGTTAGTTAGTTAGTTAGTTAGTTAGTTAGTTAGTTAGTTAGTTAGTTAGTTAGTTAGTTAGTTAGTTAGTTAGTTAGTTAGTTAGTTAGTTAGTTAGTTAGTTAGTGAGTTAGTTAGTTAGTTAGTTAGTTAGTCAGTTAGTTAGTGAGTTAGTTAGTTATTTAGTCGGTTAGTTAGTTAGTTAGTTATTTAGTTAGTTATTTAGTCAGTTAGTGAGTTAGTTAGTAAGTTAGTTAGTTAGTTAGTGAGTTAGTGAGTTAGTGAGTTTTTAATTAGTTAGTTAGTTAGTTAGTTATTTAGTCGGTTAGTTAGTTAGTTAGTTAGTTATTTAGTTAGTTATTTAGTCAGTTAGTGAGTTAGTTAGTAAGTTAGTTAGTTAGTTAGTGAGTTAGTGAGTTAGTGAGTTTTTAATTAGTTAGTTAGTTAGTTAGTTAGTTAGTTAGTTAGTTAGTTAGTTAGTTAGTTAGTTAGTTAGTTAGTTAGTTAGTTAGTTAGTTAGTTAGTTAGTTAGTTAGTTAGTTAGTTAGTTAGTTAGTTAGTTAGTTAGTTAGTTAGTTAGTTAGTTAGTTAGTTAGTTAGTTAGTTAGTTAGTTAGTTAGTTAGTTAGTTAGTTAGTTAGTTAGTTAGTTAGTTAGTTAGTTAGTTAGTTAGTTAGTTAGTTAGTCAGTTAGTTAGTGAGTTAGTTAGTTATTTAGTCGGTTAGTTAGTTAGTTAGTTATTTAGTTAGTTATTTAGTCAGTTAGTGAGTTAGTTAGTAAGTTAGTTAGTTAGTTAGTGAGTTAGTGAGTTAGTGAGTTTTTAATTAGTTAGTTAGTTAGTTAGTTAGTTAGTTAGTTAGTTAGTTAGTTAGTTAGTTAGTTAGTTAGTTAGTTAGTTACGCTCGTAGTTAGCTAGCTAGTTATTTTTTGCCTTTCATAAAAAGGCGTTACTTTTTACCTCCAGTAGCTAGTTTTGAGCGAATTGCTGTCAGGCCCAATCTTGATTACTGCGACCTGAATTACCTAATTCATGTCTGCAGTTTGATACAAAGCCAAGCAAAGACACAGTGAGTCTATAATCTGTTGTAAAATATGAAGTTGTGAAGATTTGACAAAGATCTGTACATGCAGTGCGAGTTTGAAGAGCCCTCGAAACAGACACGAAGCCTGCAGACTGTAGGCAATTCCTTGTCACTTTCTATAGTTTTGCAAATTAATTGCAAACCCGAATCTGAGTACAAAAGCAACAAAACCCAGAGCTCCGAAAGAGAGACAAGACATCTCTCTGGCTTCTGAAAAACTTGCACTACGAGTAATTAAATATTCGCTGAAAACGTCGATTTTTTAGTAAGAATGGAAGAATATTATACAGTTGTCGTCTATAGCTGTGGTAAGTCTTCGCATGCCCTTACTAGTTTCATATGCTTCTCGGAAGTTCAGAAGCCTGTCAGTTAAAAGAAATGATCAAATACCACAACATTTTTTTCAATCTAAAAGTAAACTTAAACCCATATTGTCGATCGGGTGTCCTCTGCAGGCTGCAACCCCCCATATTATCAATCGGGTGTCCTCTGCAGGCTGCAACCCCCCATATTATCAATCGGGTGTCCTCTGCAGGCTGCAACCCTCCATATTATCGATTGGGTGTCCTCCACAGAGTGCAACCCCCCCCCATGTTATCAATCGGGTGTCCTCTGCAGGCTGCAACCCCCATATTTTATCAATCGGGTGTCCTCTGCAGGCTGCAACCCCATATTATCGATTGGGTGTCCTCTGCAGGCTGCAACCCCCCATATTATCAATCGGGTGTCCTCTGCAGGCTGCAACCCCCCATATTATCAATCGGGTGTCCTCTGCAGGCTGCAACCCCATATTATCGATTGGGTGTCCTCTGCAGGCTGCAACCCCCCATATTATCAATCGGGTGTCTTCTGCAGGCTGCAACCTCCCATATTATCGATCGGGTGTCCTCTGCAGGCTGCAACCCCATATTATCGATTGGGTGTCCTCTGCAGGCTGCAACCCCCCATATTATCAATCGGGTGTCTTCTGCAGGCTGCAACCTCCCATATTATCGATCGGGTGTCCTCTGCAGGCTGCAACCCCATATTATCGATTGGGTGTCCTCTGCAGGCTGCAACCCCCCATATTATCAATCGGGTGTCCTCTGCAGGCTGCAACCTCCCATATTATCAATCGGGTGTCCTCTGCAGGCTGCAACCTCCCATATTATCAATCGGGTGTCCTCTGCAGGCTGCAACCCCCCATATTATCAATCGGGTGTCGTCTGCAGGCTGCAACCTCCCATATTATCAATCGGGTGTCCTCTGCAGGCTACAACCCCCTGAACCCCCCCAGACGAACTGACGGCTGCCCTCAGTCCCAACCGAAAGCCGCAGCTTCATCGGCAGCTGACGGACGCTCGCAGACGTCACAAAGCGGCAGTTGACCGTCTTCGTTGCTACCTGTTCTCCCCCCGATTTTTATCGTTGGATATTTGTGTTTCCTCCAGCGAAGATGAGGAGACAGAGATGAAGATTAAAGATTCTGCACAGGTCAAACGTGGAGATCAGAATCAGTTTGGATCTGGTGAAATCAAGATGACAGAAAAGGACAAAAGATACAACTCGTCGGTAAACGCGTCTGCCTCTTGTACGAGTACCAAAAAACCCCTGGTTCCGTCCCTCCTTAAAAAAACAACTTACAGAAAATCTTCGCGTTGTCCAATTCAACTCAACCCGTCAATCGACCGGCCACACGGCTGGCCGTATTGGCCTTGCAGGCCCTTCTTCTTCAGCCGGGCAGACCAGTGGAGGCTCTCGTAGATCGTTGAACTGATTCTACTGCCAAACACTATTCACTTAGAAACTACTTTGAGTAAGATGCTAAAAACTTCCTATCCAGTTCTGCTTTGCATTGTGGCACTGTTTTCTATCTAACAACTGTTCACCATGTTTTGATTGAAAAACCAAGGACAACTTAAGTAGTCCTTGTGAAAAACCTGAAATCAACATGGATTGATTATTATCAATCGATTTTTTTGATTGATTTCAAGTATATTCTCACTGGCTCTATGCAGTACCACCGAGTTTGTATTAAAAAATATTGAACCTACCAAACCTACCGCACCTGCCAAACCTACTGAACCTACCGAGCCTATCAGACCTACCAAATCTACCGAACCTACCGAACCACCCAAGCTACCAACAACTACAAAGTTCGGGGCGCCGGAGTCAGTCAGCAGGCAGTCCTTTGAAACACCGAGTGCGCATCTCCTCGCCGCTTTGATGACTCATTCGTCGTCGCCGACCTTGAGACGCTTCATCGTTACAGAGCAAAACAGTCTTTGACCACCGCATGGAACAGCGCCGCCCTCTGGTCGTCAAACCCTGCAAAACCTACCTACCTATCTACCTACCTACCTACCTACCTACCTACCTACCTACCTACCTACCTACCTACCTACCTACCTACCTACCCTGTCTACTACTAGACTTTCTGAACTCTAGAAAACTCCAGCAAGACTGACAATTCAATTCAGGGTCGATGAGTCGTCTATCATACCGAGATACTGAAAACCCCCCGAGGCGCAATGATGCATGGACTGAAGGAACGAAAAAATAGCAAATTAAAAAGAATAACGTCTGCATAGTTATACAAAGAATCAGATTTGTTCATATTCTGTTTTGAATTTTTTTCTTCTTTTCCTTTCTTCTCTATTTTGTTTGGCCAGCGCACCGTACTCTGCTCAAGCATTATGCTCCGCTCTGACATGGTGTGACTCGGAGACTGTACACCCGCTCGAGTGCAATGAAGAAATGCTGCAAAGAAAGACAGACAGACAGACAGACAGCATGCTCGGCTGTGCAAGAAAGCACAATATTGTTAAATGCAGCAAGCTCGCAGCAGTTAGATGCTTAAAATTTGTACTGTAGAGCAACGAAAGAGCAGTTGCTGCCGGTCTGTCATTGTAACCAAACTCTCTCCATCTATCCGCTCTTATGAGAGACTGTTAGATAGAAAACTTCTATTGTAAAGCAGAAACCTTCAAAAGAACAAGTCTTTAGTTTGACAACCTAGTGGATTTGTAATCTACAGTGGCATTTCTTAGGCCTTGCATGATGCTGATCTGGCAAGGAAAATCGCATCTGCTGTCGATTGCGCTGACTTCTCTGCTACTTGTCAACACTGGTGAGTTCTATTTGCTGCTGTCTATGGCTTTCATTGGTTAAAGATGATTCAGGAGCAGATGCACCATCAGATTCTGGAGCAGATGTACAATCAGATTCAGGAGCAGATGTACAGTACCATCAGATTCAGGAGCAGATGTACCATCAGATTCTGGAGCAGATGTACCATCAGATTCAGGAGCAGATGTACAGTACCATCAGATTCAGGAGCAGATGTACCATCAGATTCTGGAGCAGATGTACCATCAGATTCAGGAGCAGATGCACCATTAGATTCAGGAGCGGATCTAATTCCAGATTCGAGAGCAGATGTACCATCAGATTCAGGAGCAGATGCACCATCAGATTCAGGAGCAGATCTAGTTCCAGATTCGGGAGCAGATATAATAGCAGATTCGGGAACAGATGTACCATCAGATTCAGGAGCAGATGTACAATCAGATTCAGGAGCAGATGTACTGTACTATCAGATTCAGGAGCAGATGTACCATCAGATTCAGGAGCAGATCTAATTCCAGATTCGGGAGCAGATGTACCATCAGATTCAGGAGCAGATGTACCATCAGATTCAGGAGCAGATGTACCATCAGATTCAGGAGCAGATGTACCATCAGATTCAGGAGCAGATGTACCATCAGATTCAGGAGCAGATGTACCATCAGATTCAGGAGCAGATGTACCATCAGATTCAGGAGCAGATGTACCATCAGATTCAGGAGCAGATGTACAATCAGATTCAGGAGCAGATGTACCATCAGATTCAGGAGCAGATGTACCATCAGATTCAGGAGCAGATGTACCATCAGACTCAGGAGCAGATGTACCATCAGATTCGGGAGCAGATGTACCATCAGATTCGGGAGCAGATGTACCATCAGACTCAGGAGCAGATGTACCATCAGACTCAGGAGCAGATGTACCATCAGATTCAGGAGCAGATGTACCATCAGATTCAGGAGCAGATGTACCATCAGATTCAGGAGCAGATGTACCATCAGATTCAGGAGCAGATGTATCATCAGATTCAGGAGCAGATGTACCATCAGATTCAGGAGCAGATGTACCATCAGATTCAGGAGCAGATGTATCATCAGATTCGGGAGCAGATCTAATAGCAGATTCTGGAGCAGATCTAATAGCAGATTCTGGAGCAGATCTAATAGCAGATTCAGGAGCAGATCTAATAGCAGATTCAGGAGCAGATCTAATAGCAGATTCAGGAGCAGATCTAATAGCAGATTCGGGAGCAGATCTAATAGCAGATTCGGGAGCAGATCTAATAGCAGATTCTAAAGAAGATCTAATAGCAGATTTTGGAGCAGATCTAATAGCAGATTCTGGAGCAGATCTAATAGCAGATTCTGGAGCAGATTAACCCAAGTGTGTCACCCCTGATTTCACTTCAGCATCCGCTCTTCAGGCGGCCTCAGGCGATGCAGAAGGAGGAGGAGGCGGCGGTGGTGGCGGTGACTGGGCCGGTTTTGACGACCTGCTCATGCCGTCAGGGTCTGCGACCTCCGAAGCCTCAGCATCAGCAGGAGCTGCAGTGGCGCAAAGCACAGCAGCGGCAGGAACTCAGGCTGCTCAAACTACATCAGTTTTCGAGGCTTCTTCGGCAGCTGAAAAACAAATCACCAACTCAGCTTCATCAGTGCTATCGACAATTGCTGGAGCAGCCAGCAAAGAGCCAGAAGTTGCAGTCTCGACTGCTTCACCAAAAGCTTCCACAAAGTCAACATCTAAGCCATCGCTCAATGAGGTAAGTCCTTCAGCTTCAAGTCCTCAGGCGTCTTCGTCGGCGAAAGCCACGGTAGCAACAACAGAGTCTGCAACAACAGCAAAAGCGGCAGAAGCAACAACAACAACAACGGAAGAAATTGTTAAAGAAGTTGCACCTCGACAGCCAGCCAAGCCTCGAAGCTCTCAAGCTCGGCAGCCTTCCGCAGTGCAGCCACCGCAGTCGCCGCCAGCGAAAGTCGGCACCGGCGATGACTCAGAGACTGAGCAAATCTCAGTCGAGCAAAATCGAGTTCGGCTAGCAGAGGCCGGCGTGGGCGGTGGGCCGGGCATGTTCACCTGGCTGATGGTGCTGCTGCTGCTGTTCATCAGCACCATCGGTTGGATTTGGTTCTGCTGCATCAAGTAGCAGTGGAGTGGGTTATCGAGCGACTCACAGCCATGAGACCCAGACCCCAAGGCACAGGGAGTGTACATGTCTGACAATTTGAAAGTCACAAAATGGTTGCTGTACACCTGTGTGAGTGCGTGCCTGCCTACAGCATCCAAGCGATTTTATTCTCGAAGTAGATAAACTAGTAAAAGTACAGGTAATAAATTAGCCACATGTATAGCACTTATGAAACTAATAATTGACCATTTTGTGTGCCTCTCCAAACCAAACTTTGCCTTCTTTAATTAAATCGCTGAAAGTATCAAGATTTGTCTCAAACCAAAGAGCTTCATTCCGTTTCAAAGGAAAATGGGAAATGCAGAATCGCCCATAATGCAGCAACTTCAGTAGTTTCAAGTAGTATCATAAGAATTTGACGTCCCCAATTTAAATATAACGATCTTCAAATTGGTAGCTAAAATTTATATCTACTCCATTTGTTAGATGTTTCATTGGTTTAAAGGAACTTGATATTCATTTGACATCTTGGTATTCATTTGACGTATTGCTGGTTCTAGTTTTTTCTTGACAATCTATTTTTATTAACGACCGTTAGAAGCGTCAAAATAAGCTTCAGTTGAATTGGGTGCTAAAAAGGCGCAAGATGTGTTGTCAGATAGGGCCAGATGGACGCAAGATGTGGTGTCAGATAGGGCCAGATTTACGCAAGATGTGGTGTCAGATAGGGCCAGATGGACGCAAGATGTGGTGTCAGATAGGGCCAGATGGACGCAAGATGTGGTGTCAGATAGGGCCAGATTTACGCAAGATGTGGTGTCAGATAGGGCCAGATGGACGCAAGATGTGGTGTCAGATAGGGCCAGATGGACGCAAGATGTGGTGTCAGATAGGGCCAGATGGACGCAAGATGTGGTGTCAGATAGGGCCAGATGGACGCAAGATGTGGTGTCAGATAGGGCCAGATGGACGCAAGATGTGGTGTCAGATAGGGCCAGATGGACGCAAGATGTGGTGTCAGATAGGGCCAGATGGACGCAAGATGTGGTGTCAGATAGGGCCAGATGGACGCAAGATGTGGTGTCAGATAGGGCCAGATGGACGCAAGATGTGGTGTCAGATAGGGCCAGATGGACGCAAGATGTGGTGTCAGATAGGGCCAGATGGACGCAAGATGTGGTGTCAGATAGGGCCAGCACAACGCCGAAGCTACGTGCATTGGTAGTTTGAAAAAGTCGCCCGAATCCAACTACGAGTAGAAGGCAGCCAGTATCTCACAAGACAGTTCCAGTTTGCAATCTGCAATTAAAACTACCCAGTTCTTTACCATATGATATGCAGCAGTAGATTTATTTTAAGATTGATGGCAACTATATAACTGTCTCTCTATGCAGTATAGAAGCGCGATGTTTTAAAGCCTTAGTAGAGCCACATCCAATAGAGCCTATTTACATACACACTGCCCGCTTGAACATACTGTATGGGGGAACATTGTGGCTATTACGCAGCAGAATTCCACGTTCAGAGATTTAAAGCGCGCCCGGGAAAAAAGAGTGGATATAGAAATAGCCTAATATGAGCTAGAGTGGGAGTGGGAGAGAGCGGCTAGTGCGAGTCAGATGAGCACGGGGGGTGGCTTTGGAAGAGCTTGAGCCTGACTGATTGATCAGATTAAGCATCATCGAGGCCTTGTCTTGGTGTAAGTAGTTGCCGTATTCGAGACAAGGAGACATTGGGCTTAGAACCTGGACGAGTTGCAACGATCTTCCCGAAAAACGACTCAATAGTAGAAGGCATGGCGGGCTTCTGGGACAAAATTTTTCACCTCCTCCATAATCCCATTAAATCCATCCATATTATCCCTGACAGAATCAGAAAAAAAGGGGGTCGCACCTGCTCCAAAAACGTCCTCCATAATCCCATTAAATCCATCCATATTATCCCTGACAGAATCAGAAAAAAAGGGGGGTCGCACCTGCTCCAAAAACGTCCTCCATAATCCCATTAAATCCATCCATATTATCCCTGACAGAATCAGAAAAAAAGGGGGGTCGCACCTGCTCCAAAAACCTCCTCCATAATCCCATTAAATCCATCCATATTATCCCTGACAGAATCAGAAAAAAAGGGGGGTCGCACCTGCTCCAAAAACGTCCTCCATAATCCCATTAAATCCATCCATATTATCCCTGACAGAATCAGAAAAAAAGGGGGGTCGCACCTGCTCCAAAAACCTCCTCCATAATCCCATTAAATCCATCCATATTATCCCTGACAGAATCAGAAAAAAAGGGGGGTCGCACCTGCTCCAAAAACCTCCTCCATAATCCCATTAAATCCATCCATATTATCCCTGACAGAATCAGAAAAAAAGGGGGGTCGCACCTGCTCCAAAAACGTCCTCCATAATCCCATTAAATCCATCCATATTATCCCTGACAGAATCAGAAAAAAAGGGGGGTCGCACCTGCTCCAAAAACCTCCTCCATAATCCCATTAAATCCATCCATATTATCCCTGACAGAATCAGAAAAAAAGGGGGGTCGCACCTGCTCCAAAAACGTCCTCCATAATCCCATTAAATCCATCCATATTATCCCTGACAGAATCAGAAAAAAAGGGGGTCGCACCTGCTCCAAAAACGTCCTCCATAATCCCATTAAATCCATCCATATTATCCCTGACAGAATCAGAAAAAAAGGGGGTCGCACTCGCTCACAAAACGTCCTCCATAATTCCATTAAATCCATCCATATTATCCCTGACAGAATCAGAGCATTATCCCTGACAGAATCAGAGCATAACAGTAGGACACCTGTTATGCTCACTGACACTGACATAATCCACTGACATCCACCCATAGCATCTTCGAAACAATCAGAAAATAATCTGCATTCTTCTCCCCACATTCAATCCGCAACGTGAAACCAGATCCCTAAGACTTTAAATCATCAGCGCAGGGTCCTTACCCTTTGAAAAAAATTAAATTTTCAATAAAAATGTTTCCAGTTGTCTCTCCAGGTTCTTATTACAAAACGCACGAGCCTAATTACAAGAGTAAGTACCGATGCAAACTTGAATGCAGCGAATACATGAGAAAATATTGGCCCGACGTTCAAATCAATGTCCCTAATATTAATCAAGCTCTCCAAAGACATTGGTTTCATAAGTATGGAGTAACCTATGTAAAAGATTATGACAGCTACTATAACTTTGCAGAAATCATTAGGCAATTGTGATTTCTCACATTCTCTCAATGATTAACGTCAATACAAACTCTTCCCCATTAAAATCAACGCCCATCCCATCTTCAGTCTCAAACTGAAGCACAATCTCGTGAATCTCCTTATTACTCAATACAACTCTTTTCACTGGATTTGGTTTCTCTACCACCATCTGTCCTCCAGCTACAGAGTTGGAGATGTTGTACAAAATATTAGTTCGCTTTCCCTTAAATACCCAATCAAGACTGAGATTAGTTCTGATTAGAATATTCAAACCCTTTACAATGTCTGCTATATTGGGTGCTAAGAACAAACCGCGTACACTTTCCCGGGCCATGCTAACGGCCCCCGATGCTTGAGTGACAGTCCGCGCTGTGGATTCTGCCTTATAAACTTTCTTCACGAATCCCAATTCCCTATACCAAGTGTCATCTTTAAACTCAACCTCCGCATCTTTGTAAACTTGCATGACCACTCTCATTACAGTGAGATCATAGGTTAGTTTAACAGGGAACAGTTTCTTCTCTGGCTTACTCATATCAGGTGTCTCAAAATGGCCTCTTTTAGTAAAGACGTTTTCTAGAAAGTAATTGTAGGTATCCACACTTTGCGTGCTCACAGGGAATACCACAGGTTCTGCTGCTGCACCTTTCCATTTGTAATAAAACTTATTATTTGCTGCCGTCACATTGGGAACGTTTGACCAACCAGTGAAGTCGTTAAGATAGACATGGTAATTAGCACCTGGATCCAGGCTAATCGCCTGCTCTAATTTTTGAACAAATATCCCGTTTGAGTCATTAATCCGCCCAGTTATTGTAATAGGAATGCTCTCCTTGGAGTGCGAAATAATATTGTTTAGTCTTTCGGCTATAGCTTCCATTTTTTTCACCCACAAAAAAAATATTTAAACTTTACTGGATGAATTGTTGATCATGTTAAGCTTCACCTTCCTCTCAAATGCATAGATAATGTACAAGTCCACGGGTGTTGCGACAGTCCTCTCAATGTTGGTCACGATATTCACAGGGCTGTTATCAGTAGGCATTTGTCTGGCAGACACATCAGCGCCAAACATTGGATATAGAGTTCCATATTGAAGAGCAGTGATAGCAATTCCATTGTTCTCTTTCACAGCCAAGTCGACCAACTCGCTATAAAATTTGCTAATCTTGTTCTGACTGAAATCTCCATTTTGTGGCAGTGCAGGGTAAAGATTATCACTGATTTCATGCTGAATGGACCGCACGTCACCATGCATGTAGCGTATAATGCTATTTGGGTTTCTCATGTTAATAATAATATACCTTGGATTGCTGCATGATCCCTCTTTAATGCAGATGTTTGTTCTAGTTTCGTTTCGCTCATCTCGACACATGTAGGCTGTGTATGCAACATCAATGTCCTTCTCTATTGCCTTAAGATAGTCTGCTTTTAGTGCAGTCTTTGGCTCAATGACTTCCAAATACAGCTCGATTCCGGTTAGCTTCACCTCCATCCTTGTGTGGTCCGCCCCAGTCCACAACACTCTACTGCGATCATCTCTAGTCATCCTAAATGTGTAGCTAAAGTTACTAGTCAGTCGATTAAATGTATTACAGAATCCACTCATGAATCTCAATGGTACAAATACATCAACAGACCGATACAGCGGGTTTTTAGCAGCATCATCAGCACCTTGCAAGCATAGTTGTATCTCTTCTTCCTATTTTTATAGCCACTGTCATTGATATCTCCTTCTTTTTCGTCTGCAATAAAACCTGCACCACTTCCCAACTGAATAAAATCAGGATTCTCGATCAAACAATGAGCGTCATAGACAATTCCAAAGTTGGCGATTCGCTCCAACTCAGTGCTCCCATTCGATACACTAAACTCCTTGAACATGTACGCCCAAAAGTTACTGATCAGAGCCACATCCGCATCATGCTTGTCAACGTTAGCACGAGCCGCATCCGCACCACCTTTTGTCTTGAATTGAAATGTCATATGGAAGCCGCTCTTAAGACTGTGCACACTAACCAGAGACGAACATCCATTGTATGTAAATGTCAGTGTTTGACCTGGACCCAAATTAGTTTCATTCTGGTTCTCGTGACTCGGAACTCTAACTTGTGTCGCTTTGATTGTGCTATCATCACTCAAAATAGGCTTGTTAATTTTGTAGAAAACTGGTGTCAGTGGGTCGTTCATTTTTTAACTAAAAATAAAATAAAATAAGAAATGAAGCGGAAAAGTACACAGCAGATATCTGAATTGGAGAAGCTAGCACAAGCAGAGAAACGAGTTACCGGGCTAATAAATAAGGAGCAACAATCCTACAATGAGTTTGTCCAAGCAGCCACAGAGTTTCATAAACCCGGGTATGGAGAAGCTAAGAAAAATATTGATCAGGTCAAAGAAACTATCGACGACATACAGGAAACCCAAGTGCAAAAGGTTTTGGGCAAAATTCCAGAAGCACCACAGATACAGCCGCAACCACAACAACCACAACCACATCAATCACAACTAAAAGTGACAGATAACATTTTTGGACCAGTAGAGCGTGTCGAACATGATGGGAAATATGTATTTGGAATAAGTATGTGGAGAAGAAACATTTATAATGAACCAGTGGAATATTATATCGACATAAATAAGAAACATATTTCTGTTGTCAAAGGCTCGGAAACTAAGAGCATTCCTTTCACAGAAACCTTACTGACTTTTATGACCAAGAACCAAGAGAGAATCTCGGACAAACAGCTAAAGAACTATAGAGATCTAGTGACTTTTGCTCTTGCTAGAGATATAGCAATACTAAAGGCCCCAGAAGTCCTGAGACTTATGTATGATAACGGTGTCAACCTGACTAGATTCAAAAAGTACAATCACTTTAAACAATGGTTCGATTTGCCAGATCAGGCGGAAGTCATAAAATATCTAGAACAACAACAACAACAGCAACAACAACCACAACCACAGCAGCAGCAACATTTCACAGAAGTACTCAGGCAACTGGAAAATGCAGATCCGACTCAAGTAGCTGAATATAAGAAACAAAACCCAACAGATTGGCAACACTTAGAACAACACTCTCCAGATCGAATGAACAGAATCAAGCAAAGAGTTTTCACACCTCAACAAAGACAGGCACCACATGACAGTTCCGTCTCTGAAAGTGAGCAGTCTTTTGCATCACCTCCCCAGCAGCCACAAGCCCAACCAACTCCACAACCTCAAGACCAACCGCCCTCAACTGGAAAAGGCATGCCTGAATTCTACAAGCGGTTAGCTGTTCTTCTAGGAGCGGCAAAGACCGGAATGAAAGACGAGAATAGAAAAGAATTTGTCAACATCCTGGACAAAATGCTTGAGAGAAAATATATCGATAAAAGAGCAAGAGAACTTTTGCTTTCACGGTTTAACAAAAAATAAATTTCTATTTAAAAAGATGCCAATTATTTTCGAAAAAGACATTGACAAATACTATGACAAAGAGGAACTTAATCTCATTAAACGCGGATCTGGACTTTTCCCTGCAGGCCACTATCCAAGAAAAGAACGCTCTGGGAATGGCCTTGCTGATTTGATCGCTCAGGGGGCTAAGATTTTTAAGGTCATTGGAGAGAACAAAGAGAACATCAAGAACGTTGCCGAAGCGGCTGGCAGTGTAGCCACAGCAGCCAAAAAGATAAAGGATACTGTAACACCTAAACAAGAGATTCAACCTCCACTGGCCCCGCTGGCCCCGCTGGCCCCGCTGGCCCCAAATCCAGACAGTGTGGACCCTGCAGTCTATGAGAAGATGAGAGCTAGCATTAAAAAAGGAAGTGGTTTCAAATTTGACTAAAGGTACTTTCCGAGGGTACAAGAAATGTAAAGGTACAAGACTAGTCCCAAAATGACACAATTAAGTACCAAAATGACACATTTAAGTCCCAAAATGACACATCTAAGTCCCAAAATGACACATCTAAGTCCCAAAATAACACATCCAAGTCCCAAAATGACACATCTAAGTCCCAAAATGACACATCTAAGTCCCGAAATGACACATCTACATTATTTATTATTTAAATTTTTTTCATCATAGAAAAAATGGACTTTTCAAACGACTTCAATCCTCACTGGACACGTAATCAGATTAAGTTTTCTCATCATGAGTCAATCCCGAGTCACTTCAGATGCATTGTTGTTGGTTCATCAGGTTCAGGTAAAACATTCAGAGTCTTTAACATGCTTCTTAGACCTGGCTTTATCGACTATGACACTCTGCACATCTACTCTCCCACACTGTATCAAGATGAGTATAGAATGCTGATTGCAGGGCTTCAAAACAAGCTGAACAAAGAGGACATTATTGCATGTTTTAATAACCAAATGAGCCTTCCCAGTAACCCTGAAATTGTAGCTGCCGAATATGCAAAGCACCTCAAAGACAATGAAAAATGGCAGAACATTAAAGTGTTCACCTATGGAGATCCACAGGCTGATCCAAAGACCAAACTTCTACCCCAACCAGATGAGCTAGAAAAGGGGAGAAAGCATTTGATCGTCTTTGATGATTGTATGACAGGCCCACAGAAGCAGATAGAAAACTATTTTACAAGAGGGCGACATAACAATTGTAATGTAATTTACATTGCACAGAACTGGTTCGAGCTCCCGAACAAAACAATTCGTGGGAACTGCAATCTGATTCTCCTGTTTCCAACCATTCCACAGGACAGGTTAAAAAGATTTTACAATGAGGTCATTGCGCCTGCCTATTTCATAAATCCAACAAAAAACTCAAGCAGAAAGATTTCACAAGAGGAATTCGTTAATCTTTGCTATGACAAGTGGAATCAGCCTTACCAGTTTGTGATTATCAGCAAAGAAAAAAGAACTGTAATTTAAAATTTGCTATTAAAAGATGTCGATAAACTTTGCAGGTGAATCCATTTCTGGCAACAGCGCTCTTACATCAGCTCAGATATCCATCCTTGACAGGCGATATATCAACAGCGACGAAAAGATCCCAGAGATCAAACTGAATAAAAACAGACTGAAAACCCTAGAGCGCTCCATGCACCAGTTGCAAATAAACATGGAAGATCTCAGGCTTAAAGTAGCCAGGCAGAAGTTTGAAAGTGATAAGCTTTATGTGCCGTTGTTAAACGCAACTAATGAACTTAGGTCAGAAATAACTTCGGCAGTCTCGCAAATCAACAGCTTAAGATCGACAGTTAATCTTCTGGGAAATTCCACTGATAGACGGATGCGTATTCTTGAAGGAGGAGTTTTCACAAACACAGCTAAAGTGAATAATTTAGAAGAGTTCATGAACCAGTCAACAGCGTTGCATGATAGAATTAAAGAAAACGTCGCAACCAACACAGGTAAAGTGAGGAATTTAGAAGAGTTCATGACTCAGTCAACAGCGTTGCATGATCGAATCAAAGTAAGAATTACTGCAATTAAAGTCTTTGTAGATTTAGTTTTTACCGAATGGCAGAAATCGGTGAGAAGAATCGGTCGTCTTGAACGCTTGCATAATCTCAAAAACATTGACGCTGAAGAGGCACCACAGACCACAAGGGAAACAAGTGATCCAACCGACTTGTTTGAGATCATGCGTAGAATGGAGCTCACAGATAATGAATAGGCAGATTCAGAGACCTGTTGCCGTCACTGCAGACGAAGCAATCAACCGTAAAACAAATCTAACCACCACCAACTAGTTGCCGATTTTTTTAAAAAATTCCCTAAAAAATGGATGCTCAAAATTCTCTTTATGATCCGAATGCTCCCACAGCACCTAGTGCACCCCAATATGAGCAACAAAAACTCTACCCCGTCATTACTTGTAACTCTCAACAGTTTCGACTAGTGGAGATTCAAAAAATGCGCGATGATCTTGAAAAAAATATTTTCCACAACACAAAGAAAATTAAGCGCTATGACAACCACTGTAAATTTTTCGACTACAGCAATATGATTCTAGGATCTGTGTCTGTTCTATCTGGATCTGCTGCAGCTGTCTCAGTGTTGCCAGTCATCACAGCCCCAATCGCAATCCCGCTCGGCTCTGTGGGTGCTGCATGTGGACTTATTTCAGCAATTACTGGAGCATTAGCGCGAAACAGGCGAAAAAAACTAAAGCAGCTACAGGAGAAGCAAGTAAAAGAGAAAGGGGTGCACACTTCAATCATAGGGTACATTTCAAGGCAATAGACGATAAGTTCATTTCAGAGGATGAGTTCAAAACCATTCAGGATCTTTATGAACAATCAATTCGAATGAACTTGAACATGGTCGGTACTGATGACATGAGTCAGCTGAGAAATGAACTCGAGAAAGTTTTTCAACATTATGCGGAAAGAAAGTCGGCGAAAAATTCGGCAAGAAATTCGGCAAGAAGGACGACGAGGAATGCACAATGAACCCTATGAAACACAGCCAAGAATAATTTCCTTGTAGGTCTTTCGTGTTTTGGTCATTGCATACAAAACAGTCATGCACAGCTCACCGCAAATATCACTGCTAAGACCTTGGAGAATAAAGTCTGAGCGATAAATTTTTTTATTATTTTTTCCCTTCATATAATTTCTTAGCTCTTCTGGTACTGCCGTCCCATAGCTATCGAAGTAATAACACTTGTGCTTGCGATCGGGATCAATCACCCAGCAAACCCAATGAGATCCTGGCTTATCGGTGGTGTCAAAGTTCATGATGCCGCATTCTTTTCTTAGAGGAAAATCAGGCAGAGTGTCCCTCATAAATATTCCTCTAAAGTTTGGGATTTCCAGTTCGTTAGCCAAATCTTCAAGAAAGTTATTTGTTGTCATTTTTTATGAGGTTTATTAAACTTTCTCTCAAACCTAAACCCAATATCCACCTCCTAAACCTAACCTCCAATGCCCGAACGGTAGACTGTTGATATTGTCATCAAAAATGAATCTCTTGTTATCTGCACCTGACAGTCCAATCTTCTTTTGCTGAATTGTGTGAATAATATGGTTTTTGGATTGTAGCTTTGAGAACTCATGTGATGTCTTTTTGTTGCAATTCAAGGCGTCTCTGTATTCAGCTTCATTAATTTCCTTCCTAACTACACGTTTCGGAATTCCCTTTGATTTTTTGATTGGGTCTGACGACTCACATTTTATAAAATAGGACTTTGCTCTCAACCCAATGAATTCAGTGATTATGTCACCAGCAATCTCGTCCTTCATTTTCCCAATCACTTTCTTGTTAGTGGCGTCAAACACTTGATCGCCATTCTGTGTCCTGAAAGATTCATCATACTCAGACAAGTCAAACAAATCTTTTTGCTGCAGCATGTCCTGATAAATGTCTTCTGTTTGAATGTCCATAATAAAACTGTCTGTGTCAGTGTACAAGAGTTTCATTTTATCCTTGTACTGCTGCTTCATGCCATAGAAGAACTGGTACATCAGACGTTTTGATTCGTCGAGAACAGTGACACCTGTATAGATCGGCTTGCGCAGCGTCACCTTGGTTTTGTAAAATATGATCACACCTAAGTAGCTATTAAAGATATGGAGTTCTTTGAATGTTGGCTTTGACAATTTGCCTGAATAACATCAGGCTCTGATGAGGTAACAAGTTTCAGGTTTGTTCTTTTCCGCTCATTCTCAAGAGTCTTGCCATAGACAGAGTTGTTGGCCAACTTAAAGAGGTTCTTGTCAAAGTCGTTGGTTGCTTTGGTCCTAAACTGGGTGTTCTTATCAATGTAGGGTTTCATCCACGCTTCCTCTGTAAATGTAAGAGCCCGTGAACTTTGGTGACCCTGCAACCAAGTGAGATAAAATACTGAAGCAGTTTGTAATGGATTTTGTAACGTGTCTTGTTGTTTAGATTCTGTGTTAGTTTCTCTGTATGTTCTTTTTCTGTTCCTGACAGCGCCAAGTTCCATTATTATCATTGGGAGTTTCGATTATTTTCGGGCACTTGATGTTCTCTGGGAAGGGTGGAAAGTCAGAGAAATAGTCGTGAAGCTCTGGTGGAATGTAAACATCAACCTCATAAATGGCAGCCAATGAAAAGTCCCGTTTGAATTCTGATGAGGGTAGCCATCGAAAATCTCTAACTGGAAGATCTTGACTCATCGCCCACCCGTAGAGATTATTAGCGTCCAAGTAAGTAATGTAGTTTGAGGGCTGCTCCTTATTGTAAGATTCAATGTAGGGATTGTTTGCTTTTGCATATCTATGTGCAAATTGAGATTCCCCCTCGCTTTGACGATTCGACAAAATTGTACATGTCAATGTCTGTAAGAAGTTCAATGTACCAATCTGGATCTTGATCCCATTTCATTTTAAGCAAAGATTCCCAGCTAGTGGCAGGCAGAGACACATAATGTGCTGGATCGAGGCCATATGCTGTGTACCAGGTGTATCTGAAGGTTTCAAACACATCGGCCAGCAGAAACACATCTGTGTAGAGGTAAAGCAGGTGATACTGGAAGAAGTTTTGACAATTAAAGTAATTATAGACATGCTTCGCGTGCTCATAGTCTTTGTCAGAGATTCCAGAGTCTGTTAGCTTTGAAAAGAACTTCTCCTGTGGTGGTAAACCTTCTTCAAATACGTGATACCCAGTAATATTTTCATAGGGGTAGAAGCCTTTGGTTCTCAGGAGTTTAAATGATTCATCAGTGTTGTTAATTTTACTTGCAAACATCTTTGTATATGTACATTGTTCATCTTTTAGATTCTTGCTTAGTTCGTCTAGACTGGCAGCTAGAAATTGATATGAATCCTTCAGTCTTATTTTACCTTACCCGAATTATCCTGTTTAATATCAACACACTTAAACTTCTCCTTGTTCTCTGCGATGCAATCAAGGTGTATGTCTGGAATCATGCCGATTTTTTCAACTATTAAATGCATGTCATAGTTCTTTGCGTTGTGACAAAATATCGTTAGATCATGAATGTTCGATTTTAGCTTTAGATTACAGGTGTTATGCGCTGCACCTCTAAATTTCCCAGTATAGTGGCAGTGGTCCCTAACGGTGGGGTTTTTAATATTAGTGCAAGTTAAATGTTTCCTGCAGATGTGGCAATGAGTTGCTGATAGGAAATTGCTTTCATCCTCCTCAGTCATCATTATTGGAACAGGTTGAAGGGTGCTAATCATTTTTGCAACTCTAACATTCTGGCAATAAACTGCTCCACACACTGCTCTCCAAAGAAATAATTATACTCAACAAGTCCTTTTGTATTAATAAAGGCATATGCTACTGAATTGGGGACATGTTTTTGAGTTTGAGTTTGTTTTTGAGTTTCTGGCACGATTGAGCATTCGAAATCAGCATATACAACAAATGGGAGCTTCTCCATCTTGTGATAGTTCTTAAACCGGAGATACTTCTCTTCAGCTGAAGGAAGAGAGCAGTTTGTCGGGTGATCCTCGCATGATAATTCATGCTCTGCTAGTTTTTCAAAGCGTTCAGGTCCACTGTAATGCTTAAGGCACAAGCGGCAGATGGCAACAGCCTCGTGATGATTATTCAACTGCTTGTGAATGAGTCTTGAAAGATCTTTAATCCAAACATAGTGAGCCTCCTCTAGTAAATTACCAATCACTAGAAGATCCACTTCAGTCCGCCTTTTCCCCTCGGATCTAAAACGTCTTTGCTACATCTGACCGGTTGAACTTTCTCAGTTTTTCACTCCACTCAAAGACTGTGATTCTAATTTTGTTATTAAACACTTCTTCTAGCTTTGGGATCTGAGAGATCGCCAAGCCTCCTTTGTCAAACCTGATTCCCTTCTTTTCGCATTCAATGAGATAGTAGTTGAAATA
This sequence comes from Macrostomum lignano, assembly GCA_002269645.1. Taxonomy (NCBI): domain Eukaryota; kingdom Metazoa; phylum Platyhelminthes; family Macrostomidae; genus Macrostomum; species Macrostomum lignano. The sequence goes on along the minus strand of NIVC01005003.1, from coordinate 6,444 downwards.
ATTTTGATAATTTGAGGTTCTTTCGGGGTGGTGAGGGACACTAAAAAGTGCAGAAAGAACTGCCCATAGAGCACAGCAATTGTCTTTATTTTTAACATTTATGCAAGCTTTTTTACCGGCTAGCTTATGCGGGAGCTCTATATAAGAGGAGGCTTTAAGTGGGTCATATTTCATGACCATGACAGTCGCTCTTTGAATCCCTCCCACGACCCATCCGGAACCTCTGGATGTAAACGCTTCAATTTTCTTATTGACATCTTGAAGGAAAGGATCCAGTGTGTCTGTTGGGGTGAATGGCTTTGCCTTTGTTGTCATGTAATACTCGAGATGCTCAGTGGGTTTTGCAGGCATATAAAACGCAATCTTGAATGATATCTGTAGTTTAAAGGTCTTGCGTGTTTTGAGTGTGTGATCAACAACTGATTGGATGCTGTCTTTATAGTCGTAGATGTTTGCGGTGGTACCGTTGGTGCCGTTAATTGGGATTGTGTACTCTATGTAATGTTCTGTAAACTTCGTCTGTGCAAAATTAATCTCTTCAGTGGCAAGCTCCGACTCTTTTAAATGGATTAATTGCTCTAATTTCTCTTGTTCCTGCTTATTTTGTGGGTACTTTGCTTTTTCACCAGTGAGAGTTTCATATTTGTTAACTAAGTTGCGACTCCTCTCTTGGTGTTCCTTTGCAGAATTTTTTATAGGCGCATACTGGTTTGATTCTAATTGATTGATGATTTCCAACTGTTTTTCATAGCTTCCCAGGTGACCAGGGTCGGTGTTGAACTTTTGTTTGCATGCTTCTCTTAGTAAATTACTTTTGTCTTGAAATGAGACGCCTTTTGAAAAATATTTGTTGACTAAATCTCTTGCTGGATTAGCTTTTGGCATTTTTCTCGAAAATATAAAAAAAATTTTGAGGGTGACCACCCTGATAGAAAAGTTGAACTGTTTCTACATCCTATAAGTAGTATTAGGTTTATGAAGCTGGATAAAGTGGGGTTTTAAACCTCATCACATCCGCATTATTGTAAACCCAGCATTGTGCAGTGTCATGATGGCTTTGACAATGTCAGACTTGCTTACAGAATTTTCATGCTCACAATCATCATCACGATCGGGCAGCCCATCTCCTGCCTTAATTGTTATACCTTTGTCTCTTGCAATCTTTTGCAATTCCAGCTGGTGGGCTCTATCATTCCCAGCTTTAACAGCAGTTGCTACACCTCCAGCTACACCACCTGCGGCACTTACAGCGCCTGCAATGATCGGAATAAGAGCTGCTAATGGTAGGATTCCTCCTGACTTTTCATCTGTGATGCTGTGTCTTTGTTCATTACACTGAACTATTTGCTGCGTGGGATCGATTTTTACTTTGACACCTTTAATTGATATAAGACCTGGTTTCTTTGATTCAATGATTTTATTGAGTTTATTGATGGTTCTGTTTCAATCTTTGTCATTTTTTATTTTAATATTTTAATTAATTTCTGTGTCAGCTGGTATCACTAGGAGTTCAGCTCTAGTGAATGACCGCGTGGGGGATTTAGGGTTAAAGGCTTGAGATAAAAAGTAATAGTCACCGGAGTCGGAGGTAAAATGTCTGTCTATTTTATGCACATCAAGGCTGAAGTATGGATCTGTAGCTCTTCTTTTGGTGTCTTTCTCTAGCTCTCCAGGTAGATATAAAAAGCGTAGAAACTCAGAGTTTGTCAGTATGTATGGTGATTCAACTCCTGGAAGCTTAGGGTAGTTCGAGGTGTGTTTTGTGTTGTGTGTGTTGTGTGGGGTTGTCGTGTTGTTGTCTGTTCTATGAGATGCCTTAAGTTCGACAGTGTCTTGTTTAATTGCATGGGATGGTTTCAATCCAGTCATGCGTGTGACTTCATTGTTCAGTTGCTCTATAACAGTGGGGAGTCTTTCTGTCCACTTGGTATAGTACTGCCCCGCACTCAGTTTGAGTTCTTGCGCTGTCTGCTTAGTGAATAGTCTCTTGGCTAGAGTTAGATTGAATCTTTCCACAAAAGCCTGGTCTCTGTGCAAGTTTGTTCTGCCATAGCGAATCTCTGTGTTTTTCTTTTCCATAAGGGATTTCACTACACCCATGAATTCCTTACCCGGGTCGGTCATAAAGATTTGGGGGTATGTGAGCGGAGAGTTTTTATAAATATCTTGCAGTGCGCTGGCAACAACCTCTGACTTCTTCGTCTTGAGTGGGCGAGCTTCCTTATATCTGGAAGCAATGTCAATAATTGTAAGAGCATACTTGTAGCCTGAGTCGTTGGGGAGAAACAAAAGATCTGCTTGGTGCGCTTCATTAGGTTTATAAATACTGAAATGGGGCCTTTCAAATTTTACTGGTGGGAAATAGACTTGAAAGACAGCCTGCTTAGAGAGCCATTTTTCTACTGTAGCTTTTGGCTCTTACTCAGCTCCATGAGTTTACTAACAGCATTTTTGCCTACAAAGAATCCTTTGTCGCTGTAGTAGAGTTTTTTAAGTTTCTGATCTGTCATTTATTTAAAAAGAAAATTTTAAATAAAATAATGCAGCGCTCTGGTGGTAAAATAGATTCACATGGACTGATAGAAAAGCTTCCTCATCCAAACAAAGGCTGGACACTTCCCGGCTATAAATATTGCGGGCCTTTGAATCCTCTTGAAATACAGCTGGATGGAAACAACAACCCAAATCCTGGGCATGAGCCTGTGAACGAGCTAGACTCTGTCTGCATGTGGCATGACGTTAAATATAGAGATTTTCCTGAGGAGAAGAATCGTTGGGACAAAGAAATGCTTAAGAGACTAGACAATATAGGGGCTTCAAGCGGATTTCGTGAGTCGATCGCTCGGAAGCTAGTTAAAGCTGTTATTTTTAGTAAGACAAAACTGGGGTTGGGGGTTCAAGGCGAAGGTGGGGTGGGTTTTGCATTGCACGCGCCAAGTCAAGAACTAGGAAGACTGTTGAAAGAGCTGGGGGTTGAGAGAGCAGAATGATTCTCTCTCCACTTGTGTGGAGCGAAAAGAAGCGAAGGCCAAAAGGCCAGAACGCAAAGGATTTTGGCCTCGAGTAAGGCCAAATTTTATCGCAAACTGGCCTTTTGGCCTTCGCTTCGCTTTTCTCCACACAAGTGTACAGTCTTGAGCACACTGGTTTCGGCTACAATCTCTCTTTCCACCATGCTTCTCCTTCATGCTCCTCGCCTCCTCACCCTATGCTTTGTCTATAGAGAAGTCTCACCCCTCACATTCACACGCCTCATGCTCTATCGTACACTGAGCTATATCGATTGTTTTCCCTGCTTGACTCCAAGATTGTACAGTCTGGAATTTTCTAGAATTTTCTACGGCTAGCTATATTTAAGCAAACACAGAAACACTCGGGCTGCTTCTCCCCACATATGCCCTCAACTGCTACTGATAAACGGCGACTGCAAAATCTTAAGTCAAAACTACGGACTGCACAAAATGTGACAACCGCGTTGCACGCTGATAGCGACCTCAAAACCTGTCCGCTAGAGACTATATATATAGTGTGGAATGAAAGTTCACTTCAGAGAAATACGGAATTTTTTAAATCAGTGCAGGTAAGACTCGAAATTTGTGTTTTCTGTGTATTTCTGGGTACTTTTTTATCATTAATCATGGCATTGTTTCATTTATTACTATTTGAAGGTGGTTAAAGACCTAAAGGAAAAGATTCAAATTAAAGAGAAGGAGTTGGAGAGCCGCGAGAGGGAAAACATCCCGCGTGGATGCGAATGCCCAGTGTGCTACAACTGGCTTTCGCCTTCTAGGAAGCTGGACTGCCCGCATTCGTTCTGCTTGAGATGTGTCCAAACTTTGTACAATGCGGCAGAAAATAGTATAACATGTCCAGAGTGTCGTGCGATAACATCCAAGACGATCGATCAATTGCAAACAAATGTGGCAATGGAGAGAGCGATTGAAAGTCATCAAATAAATTAGTTTCGATTTAAGATTCTGCAGTCGTCGTTTGTTAGTAAACATAAAACACCTTTACGAAAATAAAATATAATCTTAAATCTTAAATAAAATATAATGAGTCTTTGTTTCTTTTCTTTCTGTCAGGGATAATGCTCTGATTCTGTCAGGGATAATATGGATGGATTTAATGGAATTATGGAGGACGTTTTGTGAGCGAGTGCGACCCCCCTTTTTTTCTGATTCTGTCAGGGATAATATGGATGGATTTAATGGGATTATGGAGGACGTTTTTGGAGCAGGTGCGACCCCCCTTTTTTTCTGATTCTGTCAGGGATAATATGGATGGATTTAATGGATTATGGAGGACGTTTTTGGAGCAGGTGCGACCCCCTTTTTTTCTGATTCTGTCAGGGATAATATGGATGGATTTAATGGGATTATGGAGGACGTTTTTGGAGCAGGTGCGACCCCCCTTTTTTCTGATTCTGTCAGGGATAATATGGATGGATTTAGGGGATTATGGAGGACGTTTTGGAGCAGGTGCGACCCCCCTTTTTTTCTGATTCTGTCAGGGATAATATGGATGGATTTAATGGATTATGGAGGACGTTTTCGGAGCGAGTGCGACCCCCCTTTTTTTCTGATTCTGTCAGGGATAATATGGATGGATTTAATGGGATTATGGAGGACGTTTTGGAGCAGTGCGACCCCCTTTTTTTCTGATTCTGTCAGGGATAATATGGATGGATTTAATGGGATTATGGAGGACGTTTTTGGAGCAGGTGCGACCCCCCTTTTTTTCTGATTCTGTCAGGGATAATATGGATGGATTTAATGGATTATGGAGGACGTTTTTGGAGCAGGTGCGACCCCCCTTTTTTTCTGATTCTGTCAGGGATAATATGGATGGATTTAATGGGATTATGGAGGACGTTTTTGGAGCAGGTGCGACCCCCCTTTTTTCTGATTCTGTCAGGGATAATATGGATGGATTTAATGGGATTATGGAGGACGTTTTGGAGCAGGTGCGACCCCCCTTTTTTTCTGATTCTGTCAGGGATAATATGGATGGATTTAATGGGATTATGGAGGAGGTTTTTGGAGCAGGTGCGACCCCCTTTTTTCTGATTCTGTCAGGGATAATATGGATGGATTTAATGGGATTATGGAGGAGGTTTTTGGAGCAGGTGCGACCCCCTTTTTTTCTGATTCTGTCAGGGATAATATGGATGGATTTAATGGGATTATGGAGGACGTTTTTGGAGCAGGTGCGACCCCCCTTTTTTTCTGATTCTGTCAGGGATAATATGGATGGATTTAATGGGATTATGGAGGACGTTTTTGGAGCAGGTGCGACCCCCCTTTTTTTCTGATTCTGTCAGGGATAATATGGATGGATTTAATGGGATTATGGAGGACGTTTTTGGAGCAGGTGCGACCCCCCCCTTTTTTTCTGATTCTGTCAGGGATAATATGGATGGATTTAATGGGATATGGAGGAGGTTTTTGGAGCAGTGCGACCCCCCTTTTTTCTGATTCTGTCAGGGATAATATGGATGGATTTAATGGATTATGGAGGAGGTTTTTGGAGCAGGTGCGACCCCCCTTTTTTTCTGATTCTGTCAGGGATAATATGGATGGATTTAATGGGATTATGGAGGAGGTTTTGGAGCAGTGCGACCCCCCTTTTTTTCTGATTCTGTCAGGGATAATATGGATGGATTTAATGGGATTATGGAGGACGTTTTTTGGAGCAGGTGCGACCCCCTTTTTTTTCTGATTCTGTCAGGGATAATATGGATGGATTTAATGGGATTATGGAGGAGGTTTTTGGAGCAGTGCGACCCCCCTTTTTTTCTGATTCTGTCAGGGATAATATGGATGGATTTAATGGGATTATGGAGGAGGTTTTTGGAGCAGGTGCGACCCCCCTTTTTTTCTGATTCTGTCAGGGATAATATGGATGGATTTAATGGGATTATGGAGGACGTTTTTGGAGCAGGTGCGACCCCCCTTTTTTCTGATTCTGTCAGGGATAATATGGATGGATTTAATGGATTATGGAGGAGGTTTTTTGGAGCAGGTGCGACCCCCCTTTTTTTCTGATTCTGTCAGGGATAATATGGATGGATTTAATGGGATTATGGAGGACGTTTTTGGAGCAGGTGCGACCCCCCTTTTTTTCTGATTCTGTCAGGGATAATATGGATGGATTTAATGGGATTATGGAGGAGGTTTTTGGAGCAGGTGCGACCCCCTTTTTTCTGATTCTGTCAGGGATAATATGGATGGATTTAATGGGATTATGGAGGACGTTTTTGGAGCAGGTGCGACCCCCCTTTTTTTCTGATTCTGTCAGGGATAATATGGATGGATTTAATGGGATTATGGAGGACGTTTTTGGAGCAGGTGCGACCCCTTTTTTTCTGATTCTGTCAGGGATAATATGGATGGATTTAATGGGATTATGCGAGGAGGTTTTTGGAGCAGGTGCGACCCCCTT
>NIVC01005002.1:0-28814 GCA_002269645.1 Macrostomum lignano | reverse complement strand
CCCCTGGTGCTAAAGCCCTGGTGCTAAAGCCCTGGTGCTAAAGCCCTGGTGCTAAAGCCCCTGGTGCTAAAGCCCTGGTGGCTAAGCCCCTGGTGCTAAAGCCCCTGGTGCTAAAGCCCCTGGTGCTAAAGCCCCTGGTGCTAAAGCCCCTGGTGCTAAAGCCCCTGGTGCTAAAGCCCCTGGTGCTAAAGCCCCTGGTGCTAAAGCCCCTGGTGCTAAAGCCCCTGGTGCTAAAGGCCCCTGGTGCTAAAGCCCCTGGTGCTAAAGCCCCTGGTGCTAAAGCCCCTGGTGCTAAAGCCCCTGGTGCTAAAGCCCCTGGTGCTAAAGCCCCTGGTGCTAAAGCCCCTGGTGCTAAAGCCCCTGGTGCTAAAGCCCCTGGTGCTAAAGCCCCTGGTGCTAAAGCCCCTGGTGCTAAAGCCCCTGGTGCTAAAGCCCCTGGTGCTAAAGCCCCTGGTGCTAAAGCCTGGTGCTAAAGCCTGGTGCTAAAGCCCCTGGTGCTAAAGCCCCTGGTGCTAAAGCCCTGGTGCTAAGCCCCTGGTGCTAAAGCCCCTGGTGCTAAAGCCCCTGGTGCTAAGCCCCTGGTGCTAAAGCCCTGGTGCTAAAGCCCCTGGTGCTAAAGCCCCTGGTGCTAAAGCCCTGGCATCCCAACATGGTGTCTGAGCCACCGATACCCAAGGGAGAGAGGGCGATCAGGTAGATTCAGCAAGCATTGTGCAGGCTCAAGAGAACTGTAGGACAACCAGACCTATATCCTCTCCACGAATGCCTCAAAGTGAACAGGCCTAGCAGAGACTGTTGGATATAAAATTAGCCGATAAGCGGGGTTGTTGCTGTTGTAAAAATAGCCCGGTTCTTATCGGATTCGTACATGAATGATAAACGTCTGTCAATCATTTACCAGCATTATTGCTCAATGGGAACTGTCATTTTTACATATCTTAAAAAGCATATGCACTGCTTGCGTAAAACTATAGAGTAGATAAAGAAAGTAATGAGTCAAATAATGGAGTCTGTACCGTCAACGCTATCGTTTGTCAGTTGATTTATTTGTCAGGCATTAATCCATTACTGAATAATGAGCTGGGAGTGGGATCTGGGAGTGGGATCTGGGAGTGGACTGGAGTGGGGATCTGGGAGTGGACTGGGAGTGGGGGTCTGGAGTGGACTGGGAGTGGGGGTCTGGGAGTGGGGATCTGGGAATGGGATCTGGGAGTGGGGATCTGGGAGTGGGGGTCTGGGAGTGGGGATCTCGGAGTGGGATCTGGGAGTGGACTGGGAGTGGGGATCTGGGAGTGGGGTCTGGAGTGGGGATCTCGGAGTGGGGATCTGGGAGTGGGGATCTGGGAGTGGGGATCTGGGAGTGGGATCTGGGAGTGGGGATCTGGGAGTGGGGATCTGGGAGTGGGGATCTGGGAGTGGGGATCTGAGTGGGGTTCTGGGAGTGGGAATCTGGGAGTGGGTATCTGGGAGTGGGTATCTGGGAGTGGGTATCTGGGAGTGGGGTTCTGGGAGTGGGGATCTGGGAGTGGGGATCTGGGAGTGTGGATCTCGGAGTGGGAATCTGGGAGTGGGGATTTCGGAGTGGGGATCTGGGAGTGTGGATCTCGGAGTGGGGATCCGGGAGTGGACTGGGAGTGGGGATCTGGGAGTGGGGATTTCGGTGTGGGGATCTGGGAGTGGGAATCTGGGAGTGGGGATCTGGGAGTGTGGATCTCGGAGTGGGGATCTGGGAGTGTGGATCTCGGAGTGGGGATCTGGGAGTGGGAATCTGGGAGTGGGGATCTGGGAGTGGGGATCTGGGAGTGGGGATCTGGGAGTGGGGATCTGGGAGTGGGGATCTGGGAGTGGGGATCCGGAGTGGAGATCTGGTAGTGGAGATCGTAGTGGGGGTCTGAGAGTGGACTGGGAGTGGGGATCTGGGAGTGGGGATCCGGGAGTGGGGATCTGGGAGTGGACTGGGAGTGGGGATCTAGGAGTGGAGATCTGGGAGTGGGGTTCTGGGAGTCGGGATCTGGGAGTGGACTGGAGTGGGGATCTAGGAGTAGAGATCTGGGAGTGGGGTTCTGGGAGTGGGGATCTGGGAGTGGGGATTTGGGAGTGGGGATCTGGGTTATCCGGTCTTCAGCTTTCCACAGCGGCCTCCCAAATCCAGCGCAGTTGACCAGCTGTTGAAGGCAGCAGCTAGGAAGTTTGTATTGCTGCTCCAAAATAAATAATCTTTCCCAGCGTGCAACAGCTGCTGCCCCTAATCATGGACATTGTCTGCAGCAAGCCAGTGTGCAGGAATTGAGCTGCTGAAAATATTCTTACTCAAAAAGTGGATTAAGACCGATTGCAAAGTACCATTTATTATTCAGTAATTCAGTAATAAAAGACGTCGACTCACGCACTCTTATACCTTTCTCTATTACTTCTAGTATAGGCTGCGCCGCATCTGTCAAGTTCCCTGCGGTCTTCTGAGAGATTGCGCCTGATCTGGTTTTGAGATAGAGACAGCGCTAAGCAGGGGCTTCGCCATGTGTTTTTATGGTGGGGGGGACAAAGCCAAGAATTCTACATGTACTTGTATTTTGAGAATCTGTGTTGTTGGCACTCATTTTGGTGCCGTAGTCACTCATTTTGGTTCCGCAGTCACTCATTTTGGTTCCGCAGTCACTCATTTTGGTGCCGCAGTCACTCATTTTGATGCCGCAGTCACTCATTTTGATGCCGCAGTCACTCATTTTGGCACCCTAAAGCAAAAGGCTTGTCCCCCATAGTTTTTACTGGGCGGCGATGGCGATGCCGGTGGCGACGCCCCTGGATTAAGTATGAGTATCTTCAGTTCTCTTAAGTATATCTTAAGTGCTTCATCTGAACCGATCAGCTTCTCCTCTACATCTGCAGCACAGTGCACTTTAGTCTCGCAGCATACGACTGGACATAATTTTATCAACTAATAGCTAAAAGCAATGACCAAGAAGTTTAATTCCTGCAATCAGAATGGTGACGCACTCAGTGCTGCGATCTGAGGCTCTGGATGACGGCACCAGGGCTCAGATGTTTTCGGGCAGTCGTTGAGACCGTTCTGCTCCACGTGAACGCTGAGACATGGACCCTGACGGATGCCCTGGAGAAGCAGCGTGTCTGGCTCCGAGTCCAACTCTATGCCAGCAGACAATTGCGTGAACGACGTTCTGACTGCCCAGTTCTGACTCTGACTCTGAGGGGGGTTGACCTTTTTCAGGAGTACGGCCCAAATTTGTGCGTTCTAACAGCTGTTTTTTGTTATAGCTAATACAATAGAAATATACAACAAAAGTTTACGGGTTGGGAATTTCAAAAAACATTAACAGTAGGAATACCAAGCCATTTTTCCGCCCGTCTTAAGCAGGTGAGCAGCGTCCTGAACAGGTTGGGGGCAGGGGCCTACGGCCGACCTCCAAGAGGTGCCCCTGGTTTTAACTAACGGACCGTACCATCACCGAGCCTGCGAAGAGAATCGAGGAAACGCGTCTACGCCTTCGTCTATCTCCGAGAACCTTCTATCCGTCATGCGACTCTGCGGCGGAAACAGCGATAGTACATTCCACCGCCGACGGACGCGCAGGAGACACAGGATAACAGCATCGCGCAAAGCCGGGCCGAACCAAGAGCTCCTGGTGCAGTTCAACTGCAATGGCATCAAAAGCCGTAATACGGAGCTGGCCACAGGCTGGCCTCCCTGCGCCCCGCCGCTATACTCCTACAGAAAACAAAACTTAAGAGAGAAGAAGACTATAACCCGCCGTGGGGTAACGTGGTGGCCGCCAGAGAAGATGGACTTCAAAACGCCGGACCGATGTCCGCGCTGACGCACCATCAGCTCACTCAAATCGGCCTCCCGACCCATCTGGTACAGGTTCCGCCGGGACACGGCGCCGTACCAACCCGCGCTGTCGGCTGAGATTCCCAGGACTCCGCGAAAACTGGTGCGCCGGATGTCGCAGCGGCCGCACCACCAGCAGCGTCCGTTTCACACCATGGCATGGCACAGACAACCAGCCAGCACAAACCAGCATACGAGCGTATCCGGACGAGACAACACCAGCACGCTACCGCCAGCCCAGCCCACTATCCCAAAAATCAACAAAAAAATTACGGGACGGGGAGGCACCACGGTGCTAATCCGGGATGATGTCCAGTATGACAGACTCAAAGTCGATAAAGAACACGACCTTCTTGACGTCGCCGCCTGCCGCATCTGCCTTAAAGGACAGCAGCCGATCGTGATTGCATCTATCTACGCACCGCCAACCAGCTGCCAACGCCCCGACAAAACATGGCAACCCAGCTTCACCAACCTCCCGACCACCGGCAGAGTCATCCTAGGAGGCGACTACAACGCACACGGAAGCTGGGACCGCCATATTGATGAAGATGTCGGAGACCAGACTGTCGACGAGTGGGCTGCCCACAATGGGCTTGTCATCTGTAACGCCACCTGTCACACACGCACCTGCCCTAAGTACTGGCCGCCTTAGTAGCCCAGACGTGACTATCTGTAGTAGTGCCATTGCCGGAACCATCACGGACTCCTGGAAGACGCTACCAGACTGGGGAAGCGATCACCTGCCGATCGTCTTCGGCCTCTCAGCCTCTAACGCCGATAAAACTCGCCATTGTGGGCAAAGACGTTGGATTTACAAGAAAGCAGACTGGGGAGCCTTCAGAGAATCGCTAAACACATGGGCAGAATCCGAACGCAGCGATACCACACTAAACATGGAGGCCACACGCCTCTCCGAAGCTATCCTGATCGCAGCAAGACTTGCCATCCCGCGCAGCTCCGGAAAAAAGGCGCGACGCCTCCCCTTCTGGAACGAAGCCTGCGACGAGGCCACCAAAGCTACTCGCACCGCAAGACGAACTGCAGAGAAAATATCGCTGCTGCAGACAGAGCCCGCTACAACGCCTCAGGCTGCCTCCGGAGAGAGAAGAAAGCCTTTCTGCTCGATAAAGCGGCAAGCTTCAGCGAGGACTCGGACATTTTCGGCCTACTCCGCGCTATGAGAGGCGAGGGTTTCAAAACCCCGGGTCCGGCAACCATTATCAGGGCCGCGTCCCCAGACTCGCCAGAGCGCATCGCCCGCACTAACAAAGAGAAGGCCGAACTCTTCTGTCAACTTTACGCCGGAGTTAGCCGAGTCCCCAGACGAAAAACGGACTCAGCAATCAGATACGAGACGAACAAGGCCACGGCTCCTATGAGCGACCCCCAAGCTGACGGCCCGGACGCCCTTTTCAATATCGACGAGCTCCGCGCCGCTATCCGCTGCCTGAAATCAGGGAAGGCTGTGGGAACCGACGGCATCTCTAACGAGATGCTTCAACGCCTCCCGCCGACCGCTGACAAAGCCTTACTTAGCCTTATCAAGCGCACCTGGCGTGAGGGCAAAACACCCACCATTTGGCGAACCGGCACCATTATACCGATTCAGAAAAAAGGGCAAGACGCCACATCACCGGACAATTACCGCCCCGTCGCACTCACCAGCTGCGTCGCCAAGTGTGCGGAGCGTATGCTTCTGGCCCGTCTCAATTACGACCTGGAGAGTGCAGAGAGAGAGAGAGAGAGAGAGAGAGAGAGAGAGAGAGAGAGAGAGAGAGAGAGCCCCCGGCCCGGATCACGTGGCCCGCCAGTTGAAGTCGTCGCCTGCGCAGGATGATGGACGGGCGCTGCAGCTTGGCCCGATCGTACAGGGACTCGATCCCGACGCTCTCGTCAGCTCGAAAGGTCGCACTGAGTGCACCGAGTCCAACTGCCGCTCCAGCGCAGCCGTCAGCCTCCATGTCTCGGCGTTGTAGAGCAGGACGGTTTCCATCACCGCCTGCCACAGCCGAAACTCTGGCGGTCGGGCAGCGCTTTGGACTGGACGACGGCCCGGATCGAATGGAAGGCCGCCCAGACAAGTCCTCTGCGCCGCCGGAGGTCCTCTTCCACGTGGGGCACCAGACCGCGGAGGTGGGTGAACCGCTGGCAGCGTGCGAGCCTGGTCGTCTGCCCGTCTGCGCCGCGACACGTCAGTTCCGCTGGGATTTCGGCCGGCACAGTCAGCACCTCGGTCTTCTACATGTTGACAACGAGACCGACGCTCGATGCCACCCTCGACCAGCCTGTCGATCTGGCGTTGGGCGCCTTCAACGGACAAGGACAGCACGCTCAGGCATTGGGGGCGACCGATACGTATGCGCAGCAGGAAGCCGTCGTCAGCCGAGGGGAGTGCGGTCCGAAGCACTCAGTCCAGCAGCAGCACAAAGAGGAATGGCGCCAGCGTGTTGCCCTGCAGAACTCCTGATGAAGTGTCAAAGAGGTCAGACAGGCCGTCCGCCGTCATCACAGCAGCTGTCACAGCTGTCATCGACGCTGTCACAGCAGCTTGAGCGCCATGACAGCGTCGATTAGCTGCTGGGGTACCCGGAAGGCTCGAAGGACAAAGGGAAGCGCGGCTCTCAACACCGAGTCAAACGCCTTTCGAAAGTCAACGAAGACAGACAATGATCAGCGTAGACTGGTGGATGCGCGCCTCCTCGATGACACGGCGGAGTGCGAGGATCTGGGTCACTGTACCGCGTTGTGGCCGGAATCTGTTCTACTCGTATCGCAGGTACGGGTCCAGTACCGACTGCAGACGATCGAGCAGCAGCCGGTTGAAGAGCTTCGCGGTGCAGGACATCAGCAAGATCCCGCGGTGGTCTTCTTTCCGCGTTGTCTCTGCCTTCTTCGGGATCGGCACGATGTGCACAACCGTCCACTCGGTGGGCGCGGGGGTGCCAGCGAGCATGAGGTTCATGACGCCTGTGACCTGGGAGGCTACACAGCGGAGCCGCAGCAGCTCTAACGGCGGTTCTGATGTCGGAATACTCCGCCTCGCGCTGATCTCCAAACACGCCGACGAAAGCGCCTGAGAATTGACGCTTCACGTGGGCGCCCGACAGAGCGTGATAGTAGCGCCGTGGCCGCTGCTTTGGCGGTCGGTAGAGCTGGTCGTGGAGCCGCAAGTCGCAGAGCAGAAGCCGATAGTCTGATCGGAGAGCCTGTGGAGCCATGGTGTCGCAGTTGGTGTCGCAGCGAACCAGCGAACCAGCGAACCAGCGAACCAGCGCATGCTCGAGTTGCGCCAGTCTCCTCGTGCCCCCGTGCGTCGCTTCCGTCAATTCTACTTTAGTAGTCCTTGCGTCGCTTGTGCACCAGGGTGCACACAGCCCCCTGCCTCTAAAAAATTCGGTTCAATCAATCAGGGATAGGGAATCAGGGATTCGACGAGGATCAAAGGGAGGATTAAATGGCGATCTCGCAGGTTGACTTAAACTCGTGGATAAACTCTGTGGTGTGGTGACCCTAGGGAAGTGGTGGCTCGTCTAAGATGAAGGTGCGGAAGCTAGGTTCCGGAAAGTTACCCAAGAGCCGAACAAGTCGAATAAGAGCCGCGCTCGGCGCGTAAGGGGAAGGGGAAGAGCCGGGCTGCCACAAAGGTGGTAAAAACGCGCTGCTCAAATAGCACGTAATGAATTCATGTCCCATGCTCGTGGCTCGTTATGTGCAATACCTTGAATTGCCGTTCCATTGGGTTCCATTTCAGTGATTTTTTTAACAAAGTATCGCGAAGGATAAAGTGGGGGAAGGAGTGGGGTGGATGCAGGAATGAGTCATCTGATGAGTCATCGGGAGAAGAGCCTGGATATCTAGGGTTCACCGGGATCGCGTTCGGCGCACTTAGTGAATAAAACATGATTTTTATGGGACCTGAGCTGCTGTTACATGTAGATGTACATCTATATCGGAGTCATAGTCTGCAGTCATCCGGGCTTGTCTTGCAATCTATGCATGATAGCGTTTTGTGTTCATTTCCAGTCGTTAGAAAATACCCTAGACTTCAGGTCATCGTCCATTTTATTGCTAAAAGCTACGTGTACATTATAATATAATGTACATGTACGATGTACTATATTTTTTATAAAAATTAAATAAGTGTACTAGTATAAAACAGCACTGTACAGTAGACTTTGCCAGAGTAAAAAACCCTGCAGAAGTCCTCTCAGTCTGCAATGCGTTCCTGCATTCCCAATTACAGCTTTACCGGGTTAGCAATTTACAGTACATGTACGTACACACTATCGCAATCCTCCCTGTAATTGTCTCTCTTAATTTTTTGTACTCTCTGTAGCTGAATCCAGCTGCTCGCCAACATCTTAGCTACCTTGATCTGAAGGAGTGAATGGTCAGGTTGCTCAGTAATTAATTTCAGCACTCAAGCCCGCGGTCTACATGTAATTGAAGCTTTCGGTCTACATGTAATTCTCAACAAGAATGACACGAAGAACCCCATGAATCAGTTTACTCGCCCAAAACACCCACTCCAACCCCGCGAATCAGGCAACGAGAAAGTTGAGTTCCATGCAGGAACATCGAAGAATTTTAAACACTAAACTACTACAGTCAAACGAGAGGTACGTTTTCTCTGCGCGCGCTAATTCCGCCATCGTTTATAGCTGCATTTAACAATTTTAAGATGAAAATAAAAATAAAGGAGAATAAATTCGCGCGTATTTTGCTAAAACATCTGCTGAATAAATGTGAAATTATTTCATGCATGTGCAAAAATTAACTAAAATAATACAAAATACATGTTTTGTTGTTTGTTTTTTGAAGCTTCATCGAGGAATTTCAAAAAGGTTATTTTCTTAGATAAGTCCAATTCAATCAACACTTACGACTTAAATTTAAAGGAAGTGTGTAAAACAGTTGCGTTTACTGCATTTTTCTTTTTTTCTGTAGCTGAAAGCTCTTATTGCGATACCTGTATGGCTTTTAAAAGATACTATTCATCGTAGACATGCTCTGTTCAACCTACTTTTTGTAAAATTAATAAACTATAAATATTTTTAGGCGATGACCATTGCCAGTCTTTTTATTGTCTTTTCAATATAAATTAAGATTAAGCATGCATTTTAAAATTATATTTTTACAAAGAGTTATACTTAATTTTTAACATTTCTACAATATTTTTTACATTTTTTGATATGACTAATTTTTAAGACTACAAACTATAGGTATTTAATTTGATATATAAACAATTTATGCTGCAAAGTATAGCCAGTATTAAACTTATAGATTAATATAAAATATTCCAAATTATAAAGAAATTTCTGTTTTAGTTTGATATCTTATATAAATTTGTTGCTATTAATGCTCTGGCATTGAAACTATATAATCGTTATATAATATACTTGAAAAAATAACAGAGTTTTTTCTATATAAATTCATATCAAATATTTCATTAGCTATGATTCTGGGAATGTTATCTTAAACTGATCAATATGCAATCTTAAAAACTCTATTGCCTGTTTCACAATTAAACTTTGAAACCTTTCCTAGAGTGCCTTGTACTTTCTACCTCACCCTACAGGAGTGTCCCTCACCCTTCAGAGTGCCTCTTGCCCTTCAGAGTGCCCCTCAATCTTCAGAATTCCCCTCGCCCTTCAGCGTCCCTTCCGAGTGCCCCTTGCCCTTCAGAGTGCCTCTCATTCTTCAGAGTGCCCCTCGCTTTTCAGAGTGCCCCTCACCCTTCAGAGTCCCGTCAAAGTGCCCCTCACCCTTCAGAATCCATCAGAGTGCCCTTTCACCCTTCAGAGTCCATTGAGAGTGCCCCTCACCCTTCAGAATCCATTGAGAGTGCCTCTCACCCTTCGGAGTCCATTGGGAGTGCCCCTCACCCTTCAGAATCCATTGAGAGTGCCTCTCACCCTTCGGAGTCCATTGGAGTGCCCCTCACCCTTCAGAATCCATTGAGAGTGCCTCTCACCCTTCGGAGTCCATTGAGAGTGCCCCTCACCCTTCAGAGTCCATTGAGAGTGCCTCTCACCCTTCAGAGTTCTCCTCACCCTTCAGAGTGCCCCTCACCCTTCAGAGTGCCCCTCACTCTTCAGAGTGCCCCTCACCCTTCAGTGCGCCCCTCGCATGCACCATCCTTTTAGTTAAAATTCTACAATTTAGTATAAAGTTATCAACAGATATGCGCCTATAATGCACCAATATAGTAAACTTATAGAACTATAGTTGAGTATAACTAGCATGATTTATTAAGACCAATACTGTTTATATCATTCAGCTTCTAGTGGTCAGAGCTACTATAGTGGTCTACAGACTTCCAGACATTTGCTAGCAGAGTTTATATTAATGGAAGCAAAACCGTTGTATCTTAAAGGAAGTTGGTAAAGTCTAAACTTGTTCATAATTAGTTTTAATTTAGAAAATCGACATCAGATTTGCGCTTTAAAACGATATTACTCCTTTATATAACTTATAGTTTACCACTCTTCTGTATTACTAACTTCACTAACCACTATGGTGACTGCATATACAGTTCTTGAATGCAAATTCTTCGAATAAATTGTTGGACACATTTGCTTAATTTGCATTTCCACAGTTAAGGATACTAGCTTACAATGTAGTTCGAGCCCTGCATGGCTGACTCTTTGAATCTCAATATTATGTCCGATAAAGTCTCTGAAAGTCTCTGCTAAGCACTGCGCACACTGACTAGAGAGATAAAAGTATTTTTTCTTGCAAGGACGCCAATTCTATTTTAGATTCTCTCGAGTTCTCTCGATTTTTCTTAGGCGGAGATTAGGTTGGTTTCGCAGTTTTGTCTGTCCCCACCTACTTCAGACTATATGGTTTAAACTTCTTTTTTTAAAACGCAAGTTCTCTTTTTTCTTTGCGATTTTAGTGGGCTGGCGAAGTAAATATATTTAAATGTAGTCATGCTTGGCAGAATCCTTGTTTCTATTTTAGTTTTTCCATTATGTATCGTTGGTGGCTACGCCTTCGGCTTTGTGTTTATGCACTGTACGGTCTACCATTGTCTGGATGTGCAATCAGATGTTCATTGTTCAGCCTTGAACTAGCCGCCCCACCCTAAAGGCGAAGCTCGCCTATTATAATTTATATCTAGCTCAAAGTGTGCGTTTTTGGCTATTAAACAAGCTAAAAATAGTAAGCTGAATATTTGTTGATGAATGCAGTTAAGAGCTTGTGTTTCCGTTCGGTGAGCAAGAACGAGAGGGACACGCATGCAGAGAGAGAGCTTCGGTTTCGAACCTTAGCCTCGACGTGTGTTGCACAGTAGGGTTGTGCCTGCGTGCGTACAGACAGAGGGGTAGCCCCTCCTAACTCAACACAGGCCAATTAGGTTTTCCGAAGCCCACCTCACCTCACAGCTCTCTCACTGCTCTCTCTTTCGCTACCGTAAGAAGCAAATCGCATTAAATAAAAAAATGACGCAGAGCCTCGACTGCACTATCTCTCTCTCTCTCTCTCCCTCTCTCTCGCCTCTCTCCCATGCCTTAGTTTATATTATTCAAACACCGCGTTTCCGTGTTGTTGAGAACTGTTTGAGATTGCAGTTTTTCTTTAGGACGCGCAAGCGCTTTAGTTGTTGTGCTAAAGTTGCTAAAGTTGTCTTCTTTTTTTCTAAAAATCTTTGCAGCAATAGCAAAGGTGTCTTGGCGGTTTGCCAACGGAAGACGTACTTCTCTGCCGTGATTCTCCCTTCCCTCTGCGTCCCTTCTCTGTTGCTATGCCAACTCCTGCTAGTAGTTCGCGGGCGTCAGCAGTGCTGCTTCTGTTGACAGTCTGCAGTTTGCCGGTCCTGCAGTTGACGAAAGCATCGACAACCGACGCACCAGCGACAACTACGGAGGCGCCTACGGAAGCTCCGACAACTCCAACTCCAACTCCAACTCCAACTCTACCGTCGGTGACCGATCTCAAATCGGATGCGGCAAGAGCCACGGTAGATTCGGTGTATTTTTCATGGACGCCTGTGTCAGGAGCAGGCGCCTCATACTGTGTCAACTGCTCGGGAAAGCCTCTTGAATGCAACATCACCGCCAGCAGCTACACCTGTACCGGTTTGAGCTCCGGCGCAGAGCACAGCGTGACAGTCGTAGCACAAGCTCCAGGACATCTGGACAGCCCGCCCAGCAGCGCCACAGGCAAAACTCGTGAGTGAAGCTTCTGGGTCAAACACTTGGAAACAGCGCTGACATCAATTGTAGTTGGCTCTTGACTTTTGTAATCTCAGACACCTTTTCTCTTGGAGCTTTTGAAACTCAGCAACCCCATTTTTGAGCAAATGTCTTCCTATGACAGATGTGTTAAAACAGAACGGCTCACTAAGAGAAACGCAAAGACACACTAAGACAGACACTGTGACACACTAAGACAGACACTGTGACACACTAAGACAGACACTGTGACACACTAAGACAGACACTGTGACACACTAAGACAGACACTGACGCACTAAAGCAGACACTGACACACTAAAGCAGACACTGTGACACACTAAAACAGACACTGTGACACACTAAAACAGACACTGTGACACACTAAAACAGACACTGTGACACACTAAAACAGACACTGTGACACACTAAAACAGACACTGTGACACACGAAAGCAGACACTGTGACACACTAAAGCAGACACTGTGACACACTAAAGCAGACACTGTGGCACACTAAAGCAGACATTGTGACACACTAAAGCAGACACTGTGACACACTAAAGCAGACACTGTGGCACACTAAAGCAGACACTGTGACACACTAAAGCAGACACTGTGACACACTAAAGCAGACACTGTGACACACTAAAGCAGACACTGTCACACACTAAAGCACACTTGAAATGCCTATCCGGTCAGAGGCAATGAATGCAGGGGATACGATAAATGTTTGCAATTCGTTAAATCAAAGTTTATGAAGAACGCTGTGTATCGAGTCATCAACAACTTTGCTCCACTTGGATTTTGTGTTAGCAACTATGCAAGGTTTTGCTACTTAAAACTATCGAAGCTTATACATGTAATTTTGTTCGGAATTTCCTGAGAAATTTAGAAACTGTGAATTTGCGCAGTTCTTCTTGTGCAGTAAGGGTGCTTTTTTAAAGCAGCTACTAGCTGCAAATGGAAACTTCAGTGTGTTTACCTTCCTTCATCATCAAATGCTTAAACAGTTTGATAGCAAGGTTTTATTTACTGCAGTTTAATATATTTTTAGTAAGACGAAATGATGACGACGAAGATAGCAGGTGGTAATTCTGATTACTAAGGAGCGTAAGATGTACAGACTGTCTGTATAAGATTGCTGCTGCATTCGGAATGACTGTATGTTTACACCTTTCTACAGTTTGTATCAGACAGATATTAACTACTATACCGAAACTGAAGACACTGCAGTCAGTGAATAAGTATGAGCAGTATTAACTATCGCTGTATTTAAAAATGCATGCATTTGTACACCTTGTTTGATTTGCTTCCAGTGGTCGCTCCCGTGGCTTCTGTCACCGTGACGGGCTCCAACGTGAACTGTCTTGATGTAGAGTGGCCAGCCTCCAATACGTCAGGTGTGACATACAACCTGACCTGTGGCTCCAATTCTCCGATTGATGCCGGCAAACAGCTGAATGGCAGCTGCTGCGGTCTGCAGTCGGGAGAGAACCTCACAGCAACTGTTGTTGTGGTTAAGCCTGGCTTTAACAACAGCTCTCCCGCCAGTAGAGTGGGACAGACTCGTGAGTTTTCACAGCCGATGTTTCTGAGTTTCTTGCCTCAGCGCCGGGGCATTGTTTGATTCAAATTGTGCACTGAAACCCAGCAAAGGCTTTGCAGTTAGTCTGTAGAAATCGAATTTGAAAATCAAGGAAAGTTTCAAGCAGTGCAATTAGGGCACAAGAGTGCATTGTATTCACTCACGTTTACTCATAAGTAGTTTTTGTGACGTGGCTTCTTCGATGTTTTTGTGAGGCTTCCGACGTGCATGTATCTATTGTCATTTTACAGAGCACTTATGAGGGGTTAATTATTGACCGGAAAGTCCTAACTTACTACTTTCAGTAGCGTAGTGATCTTTTAAGTTTTTATTTTATTTTTTGCAACAGCTATCCAACAATGGCACACGATTTATTGTGCTCTAACTGACCTTATTTGTCACACGAATTGCAACCCGGTTTCAGTGGTGTCACCTGTGGCTTCTGTCACAGTGACGGGCTCCAACGTGAACTGTCTTGATGTAGAGTGGCCAGCCTCCAATACATCGGGTGTGACATACGAGCTTGACTGTGGGTCAGGTGCAATTAAAGTGGACTCAGGAACCTCAGGCTCCTGCTGCGGTCTGCAGTCAGGAGAGAACCACACAGCAACTGTTGTTGTGGTTAAGCCTGGCTTTAGCAACAGCTCTCCCGCCAGTAAAGTGGGACAGACTCGTGAGTTCAGCAGCTCTGTGTGCTCAGATGAGCTGCTCTGAGTCAGATGGCTTTGTTGCTGTGATGCTTTGCGGCTTTTAAGGATGTTGACTGACAGGGCTGAAGTTTGATTTTTCTGAATTAAATTCCTCTGCAAATCAGAGTGCTTGATGCTTAATTGCTCAACTGACGCAGGCCTTTAATTCGACTGTGATGCTTTGCGGCTTTTAGGGATGTTGATTGACGGGGCTGAGCTTTGACTGATGGCTTTGATTTTTTGTATAAATTACTCGTAAATTCCTCCGCTAAGCAGTATGTAAGTTGACGACAGTTTTTGCCAGGTAGCGAGTTCACCCATGCTTAATAGCTGATCTGACGCAGGCTTGTAATTCAATTTTCAAAGTGTTGAAAAAATTGCTGTGGATGTGGTGCAACTTTAAGGCCAATACAAAAGCCTTTTTACTGCAGTGATGTCACCAATGTAGAAATTTTTTAAGTTTCAGATGCGTGGCCTTTAACACAAATTTTCTAATTTTACTGCTTTCCATCACTCTGATTTTGCAGCAGAAATGATTGCAGCAGCTGATGCAGCTTGAGCGACAGCTCCGCCTTTGCCTTTTTTCGGAGCTTACAGCTTTTGTAGAGGTGTTTGGTACAGTTTGTATCAGATTGTTATTAACTTACTATACCAGAACTGAAGACACTGCAGTCAGTGAATAAGTATGAGCTGTATTAACTATCTGTATTAAAAATGCACATTTGTACACCTTGTTTGATTTGCTTCCAGTGGTCGCTCCCGTGGCTTCTGTCACCGTGACGGGCTCCAACGTGAACTGTCTTGATGTAGAGTGGCCAGCCTCCAATACGTCAGGTGTGACATACAACCTGACCTGTGGCTCCAATTCTCCGATTGATGCCGGCAAACAGCTGAATGGCAGCTGCTGCGGTCTGCAGTCGGGAGAGAACCTCACAGCAACTGTTGTTGTGGTTAAGGCTGGCTTTAACGACAGCTCTCCCGCCAGTAGAGTGGGACAGACTCGTGAGTTTTCACAGCCGATGTTTCTGAGTTTCTTGCCTCAGCGCCGGGGCATTGTTTGATTCAAATTGTGCACTGAAACCCAGCAAAGGCTTTGCAGTTAGTCTGTAGAAATCGAATTTGAAAATCAAGGAAAGTTTCAAGCAGTGCAATTAGGGCACAAGAGTGCATTGTATTCACTCACGTTTACTCATAAGTAGTTTTTGTGACGTGGCTTCTTCGATGTTTTTGTGAGGCTTCCGACGTGCATGTATCTATTGTCATTTTACAGAGCACTTATGAGGGGTTAATTATTGACCGGAAAGTCCTAACTTACTACTTTCAGTAGCGTAGTGATCTTTTAAGTTTTTATTTTATTTTTTGCAACAGCTATCCAACAATGGCACACGATTTATTGTGCTCTAACTGACCTTATTTGTCACACGAATTGCAACCCGGTTTCAGTGGTGTCACCCGTGGCTTCTGTCACCGTGACGAAATCCAATGTGACCTGTCTTGATGTAGACTGGACAGCCTCCAATACATCGGATGTGACATACGAGCTTGACTGTGGCTCCAATTCTTCGATTGATGCCGGCAAACAGCTGAATGGCAGCTGCTGCGGTCTGCAGTCAGGAGAGAACCTCACAGCAACTGTTGTTGTGGTTAAGGCTGGCTTTAACGACAGCTCTCCCGCCAGTATAGTGGGACAGACTCGTGAGTTTTCACAGCCGATGTTTCTGAGTTTCTTGCCTCAGCGCCGGGGCATTGTTTGATTCAAATTGTGCACTGAAACCCAGCAAAGGCTTTGCAGTTAGTCTGTAGAAATCGAATTTGAAAATCAAGGAAAGTTTCAAGCAGTGCAATTAGGGCACAAGAGTGCATTGTATTCACTCACGTTTACTCATAAGTAGTTTTTGTGACGTGGCTTCTTCGATGTTTTTGTAAGGCTTCCGACGTGCATGTATCTATTGTCATTTTACAGAGCACTTATGAGGGTTTAATTATTGACCGGAAAGTCCTAACTTACTACTTTCAGTAGCGTAGTGATCTTTTAAGGTTTTTTTGCAACAGCTATCCAACAATAGCGCACGATTTATTGTGCTCTAACTGACCTTCTTTGTCACACGAACTGAAACCCGGTTTTAGTGGTGTCACCTGTGGCTTCTGTCACCGTGAAGAACTCCAACGTGACCTGTCTTGATGTAGAGTGGCCAGCCTCCAATACATCGGGTGTGACATACGAGCTTGACTGTGGGTCAGGTGCAATTAAAGTGGACTCAGGAACCTCAGGCTCCTGCTGCGGTCTGCAGTCAGGAGAGAACCACACAGCAACTGTTGTTGTGGTTAAGCCTGGCTTTAGCAACAGCTCTCCCGCCAGTAAAGTGGGACAGACTCGTGAGTTCAGCAGCTCTGTGTGCTCAGATGAGCTGCTCTGAGTCAGATGGCTTTGTTGCCGTGATGCTTTGCGGCTTTTAGGGATGTTGACTGACAGGGCTGAAGTTTGATTTTTCTGAATTAAATTCCTCTGCAAATCAGAGTGCTTGATGCTTAATTGCTCAACTGACGCAGGCCTTTAATTCGACTGTGATGCTTTGCGGCTTTTAGGGATGTTGATTGACGGGGCTGAGCTTTGACTGATGGCTTTGATTTTTTGTATAAATTACTCGTAAATTCCTCCGCAAAGCAGAATGTAAGTTGACGACAGTTTTTGCCAGGTAGCGAGTTCACCCATGCTTAATAGCTGATCTGACGCAGGCTTGTAATTCAATTTTCAAAGTGTTGAAAAAATTGCTGTGGATGTGGTGCAACTTTAAGGCCAATACAAAAGCCTTTTTACTGCAGTGATGTCACCAATGTAGAAATTTTTTAAGTTTCAGATGCGTGGCCTTTAACACAAATTTTCTAATTTTACTGCTTTCCATCACTCTGATTTTGCAGCAGAAATGATTGCAGCAGCTGATGCAGCTTGAGCGACAGCTCCGCCTTTGCCTTTTTTCGGAGCTTACAGCTTTTGTAGAGGTGTTTGGTACAGTTTGTATCAGATTGTTATTAACTTACTATACCAGAACTGAAGACACTGCAGTCAGTGAATAAGTATGAGCTGTATTAACTATAACTGTATCTAAAAATGCACATTTGTACACCTTGTTTGATTTGCTTCCAGTGGTCGCTCCCGTGGCTTCTGTCACCGTGACGGGCTCCAACGTGAACTGTCTTGATGTAGAGTGGCCAGCCTCCAATACGTCAGGTGTGACATACAACCTGACCTGTGGCTCCAATTCTCCGATTGATGCCGGCAAACAGCTGAATGGCAGCTGCTGCGGTCTGCAGTCGGGAGAGAACCTCACAGCAACTGTTGTTGTGGTTAAGCCTGGCTTTAACGACAGCTCTTCCACCAGTACAATGGCACAGACTCGTGAGTTTTCTGATCCTAATCTTTCTAAAATTCTTGCATTGATTTTGGCAGTGCAACTGGGTTTCATTCACGGCATGACCCATGTTGTAAATTTTTGGGTATAGTTAGAGTAGAGATAAAATTTTTGCTACGATATCTTACTAATTGAATCAATCCAAAGCACAACGAATAGCGATGAGCGGACTCCCATACCCAGTGGAGTTTCAACCAGGTAAACCTCTTGTGCCATGGGCAAGGTGGATCAAGTCATTTGAGAACTTTCTGGTAGCTGGAAATCTTGAAGGGGCATCAGAGTGTCGGAAAAAGGCGATCCCCCTGCATCTACTCAGTGAGGAAGGACGCCGACGAGCTGCAAACGTCGATGCAAGCAAGTCGCTTCAGTTGGCCAAAAAGGCACTGAAGGGGATTTTCAACTCGTCGAGAAGCGTCATAGCAGAGCGCTTCGTCTTTCGGCTGCGAGCCCAGCATGACGGCGAGAGCATCGGAGACAACATGATGGCCTTGAGAGAACTGGCAACAAACTGCAACTTTGGCAACTTCCACCGTGTGATGATACGGGACCAACTCGTGAAGAAAACATGCGAACCTCGCATCACGAAAAGACTGCTGATTTGGGACATAGTCTGACGCTTGACGACGCCATTAAGAAGGTCGAGCGAATCGAAGCAGCCATCATGCAGGGACGCCAAGCAGTTTAGCAGCTCAGAGCTCCACATAAAGGCGCTTAGCAAGAAGCAAAGAGATGAAATGGACAAGAGGTGCCAATCGTGTTCGCGTCAAGAGCTCTGAGTCTAGCGGAAAAGAGATACTCAGCGGCGAGCGAGAAGCATTGACGCTGAGAACCAGTGCGCAGACATGCTGTACAAATGGGCCACGACCGAACGCGTTTCAGTCGAGACAGATGAGGAGAGCTACCTCTACGCAATTTTCGACTTGAATACAACGCAAATGGACGATAAGCTAGCGACTGCAACCAGGAATGACGAAGAATTGCAGCCGGTTCTACGACACATCGCTGACGGCTGGCCGACCGAGGTAAGCAGTACTGGTACTCTTCGGCCGTAGTACAACATCCGCGAGAAGCTCTTCTGTTGGAGCATCAGTCAGTGCGTCGACACGGTCTGGTTTCCTGGGATTGCTCAGCACGTAGAGGACCACGTCAAGAACTGCACGGCCTGCAACCTCGCGGAGAAGACCGGCAAGCCGCACCAGACAACCGTGGCACCAGTCGAGTGGCCAGATGGACCGTGGGACAAAGGTCGAGATCGAAATCTTCGGCGAGGTCGCCGCAGCTCCTCGACATCAGCGATTCCTACTGGGGATCCACGATCTCTACAGCAAGTGACCGAAGACTGCAGCCATGGAGACAGTGGCCTCTGCCAACATTATCAAAGCGCTACAGAAACTATTCGGTCGATGCGGTGTGCCAAAAATGCTGATCGGCGACAACGGGCCCCAGTTCGTCAGCGAAGAGTTCGAGGACTTCCTGCAAGCGGAGGGCATCCGACACAGCCGAGCTAGCCAGTGTTACTCAAAGGGCAACCGCTGAGTCGAACTTAAGGGCGGGAGTGAAGTTCGAGCCTTCGAGGACGCCATCGACTTGGTGTTCAAGACCTACTACAGGACCAGCCAGCACGCTCTCACCGCACTGACGCCAGCTGCAACTGCTCAGGCCAACTCCGGTGCAACAGTTTACCTTAGGGAGGAGAATTTTGTGGTAGTGCAACGTGATTTCATTCACGACATGACTCATTGAATGAACAGTTTTGCTCTGATATCTAATAAATTGAATCAATCCAGAGCGCAACAGTAACGTTGCGGTGATATTTTCTATTCGAATTGTGCACTGCGAACCCAGCAAATGCTTTTGAATTTGTCTGTAGAAATCGAGATTATTTAAACTCAAACAAAAGTTCAACGAGTGCAGTAGAGGCACAAGCGTGCACTGCATTCAGTCACGTTTTTTATACGTACTTTTTGTGACCTAAATTAAATGATGTTACTTTGAAGTTACTGTCGTTCCACAGAAGGTTGTATTATTGCATGAATGTCCTAATGTCACTACTTTCATTGGTTTAGCGATCTTTTAAGTAATTTTTTAATTTTTGGAAACTACAAGCCCTTATCGACACCGGATTTGAGCTCCTCTAACTGACCTTCTTTGTCACACGAACTGAAACCCGGTTTCAGTGGTGTCACCCGTGGCTTCTGTTACCGTAAAGAACTCCAACGTGACCTGTCTTGATGTAGAGTGGCCAGCCTCCAATACATCGGGTGTGACATACGAGCTTGACTGTGGGTCAGGTGCAATTAAAGTGGACTCAGGAACCTCAGGCTCCTGCTGCGGTCTGCAGTCAGGAGAGAACCACACAGCAACTGTTGTTGTGGTTAAGCCTGGCTTTAACACAGCTCTCCCGCCAGTAAGTGGGACAGACTCGTGAGTTCAGCAGCTCTGTGTGCTCAGATGAGCTGCTCTGAGTCAGATGGCTTTGTTGCTGTGATGCTTTGCGGCTTTTAGGATGTTGACTGACAGGGCTGAAGTTTGATTTTTCTGAATTAAATTCCTCTGCAAATCAGAGTGCTTGATGCTTAATTGCTCAACTGACGCAGGCCTTTAATTCGACTGTGATGCTTTGCGGCTTTTAGGGATGTTGATTGACGGGGCTGAGCTTTGACTGACGGCTTTGATTTTTTGTATAAATTACTCGTAAATTCCTCCGCAAAGCAGAATGTAAGTTGACGACAGTTTTTGCCAGGTAGCGAGTTCACCCATGCTTAATAGCTGATCTGACGCAGGCTTGTAATTCAATTTTCAAAGTGTTGAAAAAATTGCTGTGGATGTGGTGCAACTTTAAGGCCAATACAAAAGCCTTTTTACTGCAGTGATGTCACCAATGTAGAAATTTTTTAAGTTTCAGATGCGTGGCCTTTAACACAATTTTTCAAATTTTACTGCTTTCCATCACTCTGATTTTGCAGCAGAAATGATTGCAGCAGCTGATGCAGCTTGAGCGACAGCTCCGCCTTTGCCTTTTTTCGGAGCTTAAAAGCTTTTTAGAGTGTTTGGTACAGTTTGTATCAGATTGTTATTAACTTACTATACAGAACTGAAGACACTGCAGTCAGTGAATAAGTATGAGCAGTATTAACTATAACTGTATTGAAAAATGCACATTTGTACACCTTGTTTGATTTGCTTCCAGTGGTCGCTCCCGTGGCTTCTGTCACCGTGACGGGCTCCAACGTGAACTGTCTTGATGTAGAGTGGCCAGCCTCCAATACGTCAGGTGTGACATACAACCTGACCTGTGGCTCAATTCTCGATTGATGCCGGCAAACAGCTGAATGGCAGCTGCTGCGGTCTGCAGTCGGGAGAGAACCTCACAGCAACTGTTGTTGTGGTTAAGGCTGGCTTTAACGACAGCTCTCCCGCCAGTAGAGTGGGACAGACTCGTGAGTTTTCACAGCCGATGTTTCTGAGTTTCTTGCCTCAGCGCCGGGGCATTGTTTGATTCAAATTGTGCACTGAAACCCAGCAAAGGCTTTGCAGTTAGTCTGTAGAAATCGAATTTGAAAATCAAGGAAAGTTTCAAGCAGTGCAATTAGGGCACAAGACTGCATTGTATTTACTCACCTTTACTCATAAGTAGTTTTTGTGACGTGGCTTCTTCGATGTTTTTGTGAGACTTCCGACGTGCATGTAACTATTGTCATTTTACAGAGCACTTATGAGGGGTTAATTATTGACCGGAAAGTCCTAACTTACTACTTTCAGTAGCGTAGTGATCTTTTAAGGTTTTATTTTATTTTTTGCAACAGCTATCCAACAATAGCGCACGATTTATTGTGCTCTAACTGACCTTATTTGTCACACGAATTGCAACCCGGTTTCAGTGGTGTCACCCGTGGCTTCTGTCACCGTGACGAAATCCAATGTGACCTGTCTTGATGTAGACTGGACAGCCTCCAATACATCGGATGTGACATACGAGCTTGACTGTGGCTCCAATTCTTCGATTGATGCCGGCAAACAGCTGAATGGCAGCTGCTGCGGTCTGCAGTCAGGAGAGAACCTCACAGCAACTGTTGTTGTGGTTAAGGCTGGCTTTAACAACAGCTCTCCCGCCAGTAGAGTGGGACAGACTCGTGAGTTTTCACACCCGATGTTTCTGAGTTTCTTGCCTCACTGCCGTGGCATTTTTTATTCGAACTGTCAAATTTGAACCCCAGCAAAGGCTTTGCTATTAAACTGTAAAAATCGAAATTTAAACTCGAGGGAAGAGTCAATGAGTGCAATCAGTGCACAAGATTGCATTGCATTTATTCACCTTTACTCATACTCGTAGGTAATTTTTGTGATGCGGTTTCTTCCACATTGCTATGAGGTTTCCGACTTGCGTGTAACATGTGGAATTTTTTCCAAACATTTATTTAGGGTTTTCTATTGACAGGAATGACCTAACTCGCTACTTTCAGTAGCGTAGCAATCTTTTAAGTAGTTTTTTATGTTTTTTAAAACACTTCTAGCTTTATCGACACAGGATTTGATCTCTTCTAACTGACTTTTTCTGTCAAACGAACTGAAACCCGGTTCCAGTGGTGTCACCCGTGGCTTCTGTCAACGTGACGGGCTCCAACGAGACCTGTCTTGATGTAGAGTGGCCAGCCTCCAATACGTCAGGTGTGACATACAACCTGACCTGTGGCTCCAATTCTCCGATTGATGTCGGCCGAGAGCTGAAAGGCAGATGCTGCGGTCTGCAGTCGGGAGAGAACCACACAGCAACTGTTGTTGTGGTTAAGCCTGGCTTTAACAACAGCTCTCCCGCCAGTGTAGTGGGACAGACTCGTGAGTTTAGCAGCTCAATCTTGTTTAATTTTCCTCATTTCTTGCTTATTTGAAATAAAATGCATCAGTTAATTTGTTCGCAATCTGCTTCTCCCAGGCCTGTCTCCCGTAACCAACGCGTCCATCGTTTGGAGTTCAACTTACGAGAGCGTGCACGTGAGCTGGAATGCATCCAACAGTCTCAACGTGCAGTACTCAGTGACCATCGGCTCAAACCCTACAGAACAGCTGAGCGAGACTAGCACGAACCAAACTGGCTTAAGCCCCGGCTCAGTGCAAAGTATTGATATCATTGTTAAGAAGGCCGGCTTCGCGGATTCATTACCGGCAATGTCGAAGGCTCTGACTAGTAAGATGCGATTTTAAATACTAGTGTTTTATAGTAGATTTTTATTCTACGTAGATTTTCAGGTGTCTTGTGCCTGAAATCCAATAAAATGCCACGGCTCGGCTCTTTGGTTTTATGAATCTATTTTATCCTTCTTAGCTGACTGTGTAACAAATATTTGTAACATAGATGATAAAATGGATTCATAAAAGCAAAGATTGGAGCTGTGCCATGCATTTTTATGATTCTTTTATGAATAAAAATTAACATAGAATCCTAATTTTCTAAAGGAAAAGCTTTATGAATATCGATAGCTAGAGCAATAAGAAAGGCACAACATATCAAAAGATGAACACCGGATCTGCCTTCTATCAAAAGCAATAGCAATTTTTGTGCAGAAAAAATGAAAACTTCCTATCTCTGTAGTGTATTTTTTCAGAAAAAGCTGCTTTCGAAAATTGTCCAAGAAACGAGGTTTCCCGTCCTTCTACTTAAGTCGTCCTTGATAAAAAGAAGCATTCCCTGTTTAACACAACATTTCAGAGCCCCGTCTCAACGCCAACAGCGCAACATTTAGCACCGACTTTAAGCTGGACGCCGTAACGCTGGCAAACTCTGCTCTGAGCGCAGTGTGGACCAGCACCGTCGCAATTGGTGCAGACTTTCTGAGCATCGATTTGAAATCTTCAAAGCTTAATATGAATAAGAAAGAGACATTTGATAAGTTGAAAGCAGAGTTTAAAGGCGAATACGCCTATTCGGATAATGTAACCATTGAAGTGGTGGCTGTTGCCGAAAAGGACGGTTTGGTGCAAAACAGCTCCGGAACTTATACGGTTGTACAGCGTACAGGTGAGTGGCTGATGCTTGCAGGTGCAATTTATAATCGGGGCTTGCAATCTGTTTAGGGTAGCCATACTCGTATTGGGTGCTTTTAGGCTGTGTGAGTAATTATTTTCTTCAGTAGTTTTGGCTCTTTTGAAGTTCATAGTCTTGTGAAACCTGAGGATTGTGAACTTTAGAATTCTCATATGGTTGCTGTTTGTAGAGTTAAGGGTTGGTGGAATTCGGGGTTTGTGGAGTTGGGGTTTGTGGAATCGGGGGTTTGTGAAGTTGGTGTTTGGGGAGGTTCGGGGTTTGTGGATTTTGTGTTTGTGGAGTCAGGGGTTTGTGAAGTTAGGGTTTGTGGAATTGTGGCTTTGTGGAGTTGGGGCTTTGTGGAGTTGGGGGCTTGTGGAATTGAGGGTTTGTGATTTTGGAGTTTGGGAAGTTAAGGGTTTGTGGAGTTGGGCTTTGGGGAGTTAGGGGTTTGTGGAATTTGTGTTTGTGAAGTTGGGGTTTGTGGCGTTGGGGTTTGTGGAGTTGGGGGTTTGTGGAGTTGGGGTTTGGGGAGTTAAGGGTTTGTGGAGTTGGGGTTTGGGGAGTTAGGGGTTTGGGGGGTTAGGGGTTTGTGGAATTTGTGTTTGTGAAGTTGGGGTTTGGGGAGTTGTGGGTTTGTGAAATTGGGGGTTTGTGGAGTTGGGGGTTTGTGGAGTTGGGGTTTGGGGAGTTGGGGGTTTGTGGAATTTGGGCTTTGTGAAGTTGGGGGTTTGTGGAATTTGTGTTTGTGAAGTTGGGGTTTGTGAAGTTGGGGTTTGGGGAGTTGGGGTTTGTGGAGTTGGGGGTTTATGAAGTTGGGGTTTGGAGAGTTGGGGGGTTGTGGAATTGGGGGTTGGTGGAGTTGGGGTTTGGGGAGTTGAAGGTTTGTGGCGTTGGGGTTTGTGGAGTTGGATGTTTGTGGAGTTGGGGGGTTTGTGGAGTTGGGGGTTTATGAAGTTTGGGGTTTGTGGAGTTGGGGGTTGTGGAGTTGGGGTTTGTGGAATTTGTGTTTGTGAATTTGGGGTTTGTAGAGATGGGGGTTTGTGAAGTTGGGGTTTGTGGAATTTGTGTTTGTGAAGTTGGAGTTTGTGGAGTTGGAAGTTTGTGGAGTTGTGGCTTGCGAAACCTGCCCTTTCACAAGACTGGCATTTTATCTTCATAATTTGATTGTCAATCAATTTCAGATCCTAGCGCGCCTAATGCGACTTGGACATCTGTGAATAGTAGAAGCCTCAAAGTCAAACTGGAGGCCACCTCGCATTCTGAGCTGCTCATTGCACAACTTAGCAATATTGCTGGCAACGTCTTATTCAATAAATCTTGCCCTCGATGGGTGCAGTCCTGCGAACTCGAGTTCCAGCCGCTGTCGCCCCACACGAACTACTCGCTTAATGTCAACGCTGCCTATTACGAGCGAACGTCGCCAGCGGCATCGCCGAGACTGCAGGATACTCTACAGGATTCCCAACGGCTCCGCAAGATGCTCGGCCAACAACTTCAGTACCGACTGGCTGCAGCTGTCTTGGTCGCCTCCGTCCGAGCCCAACGGTGTCATCATTGCCTACACTGTGCGCTGCTTCGCCAATGGCATCGGCTCCGGGGTCAACTCCGTGCCGAAGAACGTCACACTTAACGCCGGCACTAACACTACCTTTAACGCCACCATTAACGATTTGTCTCCCGGAGTCCAGTACGACTGCAGCGTCACCGCGTGGACCTCGGCGGGCGAGAGTCCGTCCAGCCCTAAAACTAATCTGACTTTGCTCGACGATCTGGCACCGAGCAAGTCACTGGAAGAGGCGCCTCAGTTTGCCAGCCGCCGCGGTCAAGGCGTGGTCTCGCTGTGGAAGAGCTTCCAGTTTAGCCGAGGCCTGATATTTGAGTACGTCCTGCGGCTGGATAAGATCAACGTTAGCAGCGGCAACAGCCCCATTAGCTGCTCTTTTGCGGCTAGAATAGTGTGCACCGACTGTTCGCGACGTCAACTCCCCGGGCCGTTGAGCGAACTGGACGGCTGCTCAAATGTGACAAATTCGAGCTTCAGCTACAGCCAGACTAACGGCCAGGACCTGCAGGTGGACACTGGTGACATTCTGGAGCCGTACACGCCCTACCGAATCACCGTGTGGCCGGTGAATCGAGCCGGTCCAGGTCCGAGCAGCACCAGCTCCGTTGCCCGAACACTTGAGCAGCCGAGCGATCCAGTTAGCTCGCCAGTTCTGACGCCTGACAAGCGCCAGATTGACCTGAACTTCGGCCTGCCAGCCGTGACTCGAGGCCGCATCATGGCCTACACTGTTAGCTTAAGTGCCAGCAATGGAAGCTGTATTGGGGGCTACGTGACGGACTTGAATTTGACCTGCGAGCTGTCACCGCCGGATAAGTGCAACGTTAGCGACACAGTCAACCAGCTGCTCTCTGGCTGTTCGCAGATCTCCAACATCAGCTCGTCGGCACCCATCAAGCTGCTTGGCCTGTGGCCCTGGGCCAACTACAGCGTGTCCGTGACGCCAGTCAGCCAGACTCTGGCCGGACAGACTTGGAGTCGCACCGATCGAACTCTGCCGGACACGCCTGATCCACCTGAAGGTCTCAATGTGAAGGAAATAGGAGACACATTCGCTGTGCTGGGCTGGACTCCGCCTACTATGCTGAATGGCGTGTTCCAGCAGTACTGGTTCAGGATTGAAACAGGCTCTGTTAAAAGTCTTTGGACTTCGCTGCCTGACTATTCTTTAGAGGTGAGTAGAACAGCAGCATTAAACACCCGTGAGGGCGGAGCCAATTGGGCCAGATGTGCAACCGACAGCGCATCTGAAGGCTGCGTTCGGCTGTTCAGTCCAAGGACTGGAGGGGGGGGGTCGCCACACACAGCCTCAATTACCACAGCTAATGTACATTATCCAGTCCACTGAAATGTACATCGCTGCTTTAGGCTGGAATTCCGGAAAGGCAATAAAATTGGGGCAGGGGGGATAGTTGGATGGTTTAAAGCTAATAAATCAATAAGAACCAAAAAATGAGCCTTGGCTCATACATGAAAATGCTTGTTTAACTTACTACTGATCTGTAAGTAGTTTATACGCGAATGTGCTGAGTGGCCCATCTAGTTATTCTAGTATCTGTGCCTAATTCTGGTACCCAGTTTACAGCTGGGTGAACTGAAGCAATTCAGAGTTAAGTGTCTTGCTCAAGGACACAAATTGTTTCGGGTGGGACTGGGAATCGAACCCCCGGCCTTCAAGTCGTGAGTCCGACGCTCTAACCACTAGGCTACAAGCCTCAGAGTGTGCGAGAAAGTCAGGTCAGCTGTTCAAGTTTAAGATGAGAACCTCGCATTCATTCAACATCTCTCTTCAGACCTACCGGGCGACCCCCTCACTCAGTGCGGTAACTACAACTTTAAGCTACTCACGGAGAACAATTACGACAACAGCAGCGAGGCTTCCGTCCCCAGCAAAACAAAAATTGGCGATCTAAGCGCCAGTGTGGTTGTTCGCAACGTTACCGCCATAGAAACAACTCATGATACTGTTAAGCTGACCTGGAAAGCAGTTACTCACGGCTTATGCGATGTCAGTTACAACGTAGTTCGGAACTCCTCCACTCCTAAAACGGAAACTGGTGCAACCCACCTGGCACCTGATCTGCTACCCTACACTTGGTACCATTTTACTATCGAAGCTAAAGTGGAATTCAATGGAGCAACGGAAACTGCCGCAGTGACGCCATCTGCTGGTATTGTGATTCGAACCGACCCGTACAAAGCCACCAAGCCGAGAGGCTTTGCCTGTTCACCTGTGCCCAATCAGCTCAATAAGGTGCGATGCACCTGGCAGCAGCCTGATCGCTTTAACGGCGTACCGATCCGCTACGAACTACAGCTGCTCAACACTCCGCCAGGTGTTAAAGTATTCGAAACTTTGCCTTATAATGCTTCTACGCTCGGCCTCACCATAACCAGCTTGGCCTATATTAAGCCTGAAGATCAGCTCAGATTCGGAGTGCTGCTGGTTAACACGCCTGGTGGAGAAATAAAAGGCTTTGAGGAACAGATTAGCACTCCGGTGGAAATTACACCTGGCAAGGCCTACAGTGTGCCAGGTGTTAATATTCAAGTGAGTGCGGGGAATGGGACTGACGTGTGGGTCAGAATCACCCCATCGCACTCCGACATCACCCACCTCACTTCAAAATCACCCACCTCACTCTGGCATAACCCACCTCACTCCAGAATCACCACCTCACTCTGGCATAACCCACCTCATTCCAGCATCACCCACCTCACTCAGGCATCACCCACCTCACCAGCATCACCCCACCTCACTCCAGCATCACCCACCTCACTCCAGCATAACCCACCTCACTCCAGAATCACCCACCTCACTCCAGAATCACCAACCTCACTCCAGAATCACCCAGCTCACTCCAGAATCACCAAACTCACTCCAGAATCACCCACATCACTCCAGAATCACCCACCTCACTCCAGCATCACCACCTCACTCCGGCAACACCCACCTCACTCCAGAATCACCAACCTCACTCCGGCAACACCCACCTCACTCCAGCATCACCAACCTCACTCCGGCAACACCCACCTCACTCCAGAATCACCAACCTCACTCCGGCAACACCCACCTCACTCCAGAATCATCCACCTCACTCCACGCAGCATCACACCTCACTCCGGCAACACCCACCTCACTCCAGAATCACCACCTCACTCCAGAATCACCCATCTCACTCCAGAATCACCAACCTCACTCCAGAATCACCCACCTCACTCCAGCATCACCATACCTCACTCCAGCATCACCACACCTCACTCTAGAATCCCACCTCACTCCAGCATCACCCACCTCACTCTGGCATCACCCCACCTCACTCCAGCATCACCAACCTCACTCCGGCAACACCCACCTCACTCCAGAATCACCAACCTCACTCCGGCAGCACCCACCTTACTCCGGTATCACCACCTCACTCCAGCGTTACCCCACCTCACCCACCTACCCAGGACGGCGCCAACATAGAAGCAAATCGGTCACGAAAAGATTAAAATCAACTTGGAA
>NIVC01005001.1:0-28819 GCA_002269645.1 Macrostomum lignano | reverse complement strand
TATGTTGAACCCTGTCTTGTCAATATAGATCAAGTGACAATCCAGAGGCAGGTCAAGCAGCCACTGTGCGAATTCTTGTCAACAGCGTGTTCCGTGCGACCAGAGGTCAGATCTCTACCTAAGCATCTTCAGCATGATCAGATGTTTGTCTAGAGATCTGCTAAGTGTGGCCTTGCTCACCTGAAGACCATCAACAAATGCTCCAGTGTGTGCTGCAACTCTTTTATTGTTAGTAATGGATTGGCATCCAGTGAATCCAGAAGCAGTTGCACATGCTGGTTTCTAGCTTGACGTTTGATCTCCTCCTCGATAGAGTCATTGCGGCGTTCCAGTCAGTTTGTAGTGCCATTGGATAGTATACACAGTTTTGTGCCTTCAAATTACAAAACCTGGAAATCTGCACAGCCCTGTCTCTTTCGCTCAAGCGCACTTACTACTAGTTCATATTTTTTGTTGCTTATCTTGGCATATGGACCCTGTGCTGCTGCCGCCTGAACTGGTTCTCCAGGAGCGTCCTCCGCGGGTGACAAAACTCTTTCATCCTACTCCAGAATTTCATTATCCTCAATGTTGATTGTGTGTCATTTGAGCTACTATTGAGATCAGTTCACATAATAACTGAGAAAATTTATCAATTGCATGCTTGCATTATTTATTTGGTTGTAGAAATAGCCATATCTTTGACCACAGACAATAAAAAATTCCACAGACTTTGTTATCAATTATTTAATTGTTTGCTCGCATTCTCTACTAGCTTGCAAAATGCTATATTTTCAATTTTGTATTAGTATTGCAACATAATACTATGATAGAAAATGCCTATGGCCAAAAGGGATAGAAAATAGTATTATAAAATTCTTTATCCTTTAGTTCTTATCTATTGCTCTATTTATTGCTATTTTTACTGCCCTATCTATTTCTCTATCTACCACTCTAGCTATTGCTTTATTTACTTCTTTATAAATTGCTTTATCTAGTACTCAAAAGCACTATATTGTGGCACCATTTCAAACTTGAATATAATATTGTAGAACAACCTATAAAGTTGCTAATACTATCATAGTTACATTTGATATCTATGAAGTTATTAATATGCTCAATATTAAATAATCATTGTTTTTTCGATTTTTATCACTGTATATATTTAAAAAACAAGATTAATATTGATAGATAGAATAGTATAAATAGGCCTATCAGCTAGTTGCTAATTAGGCTTAATCTTAAATTTTGATTGAATCTCAATTATTTTGAAAATATAAATCTTGATTCTCAAAAAATCTTAAATATTTGAGATTGTCCAACCCTTAATTTCTTTCAATCCAAAGGTTAAGGTTATAATAAAACTTAATTTTTGTATATCTGAACCTAGATATCTATTAAATGTTTATATACAATTGCTAGGCCTAGCCAGCCTAGCAAGTAAAAATTATGGTAAACCAAGGATAAATACTAAAGTTTGTAATATTTTAATACTAGGATAGGCCCTTATTTTACCTTCATGACAAAATTTGATAATGAATTAAATATGTAAGTTTTATAGCAAAATGAAGTCTTAATCTAAACTAAATCAAAGTTTGATTAAATTGAAGGCTGATGCTACTAGCAATAACAAGTAGAATTGTAGGCTTACGCCTTAGGGCTTAAAAGTTATCCTATATACTAAAATGTAAAGCTATAGACCTATAAAGTATATTTGTTAGGCCTTTATGTCTATTATTAAACCAACACTAGCATATGGAGGTCAGTTGAAATAAGGGCCTATCTACTATTAGAAAACAGTCTAGACAAGCCTAATATTTAGTATATTTAATAGATTATAGAATAGTTAGCCTAGGGCCTAGTATATTTGTATATAGGCCTATGGCTATAGTATAGAGTAGGCCTATCATGATTCTGATTCATAAGTAGGCCCTATAGATAGGGGCCTAGGCCTACAGCTATATAGAGATTTTTTTTACTTATATAATAAATCTCCATAGGCCCTAGGCCTACTCAGTGGATACTGTGACTAGGCCTAGGGCCTACTAGTAGGGGCCAGTACAGTATATAATTCTAATATTTATATGAGTACATATTATTAATTATTTAGGCATAGGCCCTATTATTTTATATTATTAAAAATATTATTAGGCCCTATACACTAGGGCCTATATCTATCAAATCTATAGACAGTAGGCCTAGCCTAGCGGCCTAGGCTAGGCCTAATCTCCTAGGCCCCTATTATTAATAATAGGCCTAGGGCCCACCCAC
The DNA here is from genome assembly GCA_002269645.1 of Macrostomum lignano. Taxonomy (NCBI): domain Eukaryota; kingdom Metazoa; phylum Platyhelminthes; family Macrostomidae; genus Macrostomum; species Macrostomum lignano. Next base: position 26,569 of record NIVC01005001.1, on the reverse strand, counting down.
GGGCACGGCCACCCTCTACTAATATAAATAGACGATAATTGGCATTTAGTAGGGCCTACTAATAATAAAATAGAAATTACTTGACTTTGGACTTATTATTATTGTTATTAAACAGACGCTGGCGCTGGGCTGGTGGAAAACAGCTGAGTCCAGCCTAACTCTTGACTGGACCTACGTAATGTAGGCTAATATCCTAACAGTCTAATCCACAAATAAAAAATTTGGATTTCATCCAATCGATTTTGCTAAGGCTAAGATTAGGCTAGGCCACTATGGTGGGATCAATGACCAATCCAATACATTATCAGGCAGAGTCAGGCAAAGTCAGGTCAGGATGGCATATGGTAATCAAGTAGATTTCAATTTTAGCGTGTAAAAACTCGGAAATTCATTCTACGGTTTAAACTATGTGTTTGGTATCTAACTATGAAAAATTTTAGATTTAAAGCTTAAACTCAGACTATGTATTTAACTTAGGTTTTTCAATTTTTTGAAATTTTAATTTGGGGCACGAAAACTAAAAGTTTATATACATTGACTACAAATTTTAGTATATATAGCAATTGCGCCACGCTTTGACACTGCATGCTCATCGTGTGTATATACAACTATGTTTGCGTACTCTAAAAATTCGTAATAATCAGAGAAGCAATTGTAACCTTGAATTGACCTTTTCAAGCATTATATTATGTCATCTGTTTCACCGGTTCCTCAGACTCCTGTGTCTAGTCTTACAAGCTTAATAATCAACACAAATATAGCTAGATTGTCTCCAGTGATGAACACTGTGACACAATCATTGCAAGGAGTTGCTCTGCCAGTGGAGCTCGACCTTGCTCCTCAAGGGATTGGAATGCCCCAAGTGTACGTGAAGCCTCAGCATCTGACGTGAGTACTTTATGCTTACTTACTAATACTATGAATCTATTACACATATACACTAATACAAGTACATAACTCGACTATTTTTTTTTAAATTAAAACTAAAATTTATATGTTGAACAACTATACAATACAAAATTCCTTCTATTTAGTAAAAAATGAAACTTGTGAAAGAATATAAGAATAGCAAAATCAATTTTTTAGTTTAATGATGTAGGGGAGTATAGGGCTAATGGGTACTTTTGTTTTTAATTAATGTAAGAACAAGAGAATACTAATAAATCAATAATAAAAAAATTCACAATTTAAAATGTAATTTACTAATGAAATGTAAACATGACAATGGATTGAGAAAATTTCTCAAACCAAATTCTAGAATTGGATCATGGTTCTGTCTGGAACTGATTCTGAAAATGGAACAGACAATTTAAAAAGCTTTGAACTAATTCTGGTTCTAGACACTAAATGACACTAAGTCACTAAGTTGTGGAATTGTATCCAAGTTCCAATTTCAAGAAGATGCAATTTGGAAAATCAGTTTGCTATAACATCCTATTGTACAAAAAATAAACCTAGAACTTTTTATTCAGTCAAATAAGACAAGCATATACCTTTTTAATTTTAGGTTAGCTTTGTATCTCATATTTGTAAGCATACACACATGTTTTACAAAAGCCTTGGAATATTAGTCCTAAAATAAGGTTTCTTTTAAAGCCAATAATGGCATAGACAGGCTTTTGCATTTTTCTATTCATGGATACAAATGATATCCAAAGTGTTTTTACTTTCCAATGCATTAGTCTAGTAGAATGCAAGTTTGCTCTATAAAATCTATCCTACAAATTTCCCATTGATTTTAGTTACCTGCGCGACTTCCGCACTCAGCAGTGCCCGCTGTTTGCAAATCACAAATGCTCGCAGCACAAACCATTCACCTGCTTTCACTGGCATTTCCCAAATCAGCGGCGAAGGCGGCCACTTCGCAAGCCAGATGGCACGTTCTCATATTCGCCAGATGTGTACTGCGATAAATATGACGAGACCCGCGGCGAATGCCCAAATGGAGATGCCTGTCCTACCTGCATCGCAATGCTGGCGACACGGAGCGCCGCTACCATTTGCGCTATTTCAAAACTGGCACCTGCATTCACGACACGGACACAAGGGGCCAGTGCTCGCGCAACGGTACACACTGCGCCTTTGCTCATGGCGCCACTGATCTGCGTGTGCCAGTCTATGACATTCGCGAAGTGCAAGAGGCTAGCGACTGTCCGGTGAACCTGCCGGCCAGTCTAGAGAAGGAACGAGTCCTGTCCGAAGATCCTAAATGGAACGATATGGGTTACGTGTTGGCTAATTACAAGACTGAGCCCTGCAGGAAGCCGCCAAGGATGTGCAGACAGGGTTACGCCTGTCCGTTCTATCACAACGCCAAGGATAAGAGGCGTCAACCGCACCGGTTCAAGTATCGGTGAGTCATCAGCATTTTCTCATTAATTGCTTATTATCTCCAAAGTCTACGACGAGGATGTTATAAAGTTGTATATAAATTTATTTTTGTTGGGTGTGTTAACTTATTGGTATATTTCATATTTGTTAGTTATGCTGTGCATATATGAAACCTTTAAAAACGTACATGTCGTTTTTTGTACCTTGTTGAAGGGTTTTATTCGGTAAATTCTATTTTTAGCCCCGTTTTTCCTCGCTAAGTCGCCTACGTTGGCTTTATTTAGAGTTTAAAACATAAAGTATATTTAGATTAATACTTTCTTATTAAACTTGCAACATATTATTATTATTATTATTATTATTATTATTATTTTGCTAGCAACAAACGGACGTCGGACGTTGGGTTTGGGGCATAGTCTAAATTACACAGTTCGTTGAGTGCGCACATCGTGAGATGGGCTTTGAATTTTGTTATTAACCATAACCACTAAAATCCCCATAAATCGTGGGCGCGGTTTATTGGGAATTAGTGTATTTGGAAGAGAATGGATGAATGAGGCTTGGGACTGGGAGCCACCACACCACACCCAATACACTAGACGACGCGCAAACTTCCTTAAAATGCACTTGTTGTCCTTCGACCGATCCTTCTGCCTCTCGTCCCTCCCTCCCCTGCGATAGTCAGTAAACGTAATGGAATCGTTTGCAATAGTTTCCTTAACATGTTATTGCTTACATTAGTCACGCGCTAAATTTAGCAGGCCTAAGTGCAAAAATCCGCCTAGCCCAAACTGCCAGATTTCCGGTTGGTTAAAGTGTTGTTGTGCTTGTGTGTGTAAGTTGGAGCTAAAAGGCCGGGGGGGGGGGTGTTTTGGCGTGGAGGCTTGTAAAACTTTCCTCTCCTTCACCCCGTCCCCCCAACCCCTCCCGGCCCCGCATGCATTTTTAAACGGTGTTGTCGGTGTGCACGAGAACTTGCTCTATTTTTAGCAACAACAGGTTAAGCTATCCGCGTGTTCACTTGTGCATGTACAGTGAACCCATAGCCTTATTTTTCACTTGGTGTTCTGGTTGGATTTCGACTTGTACGCGATCTAAAAAAGTACAATTAAAAAGTACAAAACTGTTTTTAGACAAGTTTGCGCATCGAAAACAAATCGTTGTCCAAGTTCAATATGGCCTTTTAGAATATGCTTCATTTAATACTTGGTAAATATTGAGATTTAAAAACACATCCATGAGAATTGCCCGCCGAAATTTGACTGCCGTCCTGTTTTCTGCAATGCATTTTGCCCATAAATAGAAATAGAAATGAACATCTTTTCCACAAGAAAAATCCTGGATCCACAACCAATTTGAGACAACTACGGGCAGAACTACCATTATCGGAAATTAAAGCTCGTATTTCTGCTTTCATAAGCACTTTCCAATTTTTTTCAGTTTTAGTTTTATTTAGCTAAGTTAAAGGTGTAGGCGAACTATGCTGGGCCAGACAGAAACAGCTGACATACACAAAGTATTGAAAAACTTTTCTTGCCCTGTTGTTGAATCGTTCTAAATCCGACAAGTGCATAGTGTACTAATTGTACTTGTGTATTGAATTCTCACATAGTCGTAAATTTCTCATGGAATAATAAATATGATATTAGTCTGACAATTCTTTTAATTGCAGGAATGACTGGAGTTAGAATAAACTAATCAAAACGTTATTTAACTTGCCTACATTGTATTATTGTTACATAGTCTGTTTGCACTATTTAGCCAAGCTTAGGGGGGGGGGGTGAGGGGGTTGCTCGGCGCCCAGTTAGCAGCACAGTCTGCAATTTGAAGTTGCTGTAGGCTGTAGCTATCTCCTATAGGCTGCTGCTTAAAAAAGTACGCCTGCACTAAATTTTCGCTCTAGTGCACGTGTACTTCTTATCCCTACATGCGGCTGTCCGCTGGGCGGAGTTGGAAGAAAAATTGAGTTGCAATAGAATGCACACAGGCCTGAAAGAAGGGCAGGGTCCGAAGTACACAAACCAGATTGGTGTGAAATATGATTGTAAATTTATTATAGTACACATTGACCCCCTAATATTATAATTACACTTATACTTGAATTTTCTAAACTTATAATCAACAGATCGACCCCCTGTCCGACTGTGAAATCCTCGGACGAATGGTCGGATAGCAGCATTTGCGAGGCTGGCGAGGAGTGCCAGTTCTGTCACACCAGGACTGAGCAGCAGTTCCACCCTGAGGTGAGTGAGTCAGTTATTGTGCAGCTTTGATTGGGTTGGTCAACAATTTCTTTTGGGAAGCTCTGCATGGGGGAGGGCAAAGTCCTTTGGGAGTCACTTAAGGTTCAGTAGGGGAAGCAAAATAATTTTTCAAGGGTCACAAGGATAACATACTTGTTTGGGGGGGGGTCACATCTGGGGACAAAAGCCTTGTGTGAGGGTCACAAGTGGGGATAACATACTTGTTTGGGGGGGGGTCACATCTGGGGACAAAAGCCTTGTGTGAGGGTCACAAGTGGGGATAACATACTTGTTTGGGGGGTCACATCTAGGGACAAAAGCCTTGTGTGAGGGTCACAAGTGGGGACAAATTCTTGTTGGGGGTGTCACAAGTGGGTAAAATTACCTGTTGGGGGGGGTCACAAGTGGGGACAAAATTCTTGTTTGGGGGTCACATGATCACATCTAGGGACGAAATCCTTGCGGGGGGTCACAAGTGGGGACAAAATCCTTGCTGGGGGGTCACAAGTGGGGACAAAATCCTTGCTGGGGGGTCACGAGTGAGGACAAAATCCTTGTTTGTGGGGGGGGTCACAAGTGGGGGCAAAATCCTTGTTTGGGGAGCTGATCAGGGATCAGGGGCGAACCCTTCTTTGAGAAGTCAAAGGGGATAAAAATCCTCAGATGTCTTTGCGGGGTCAGCAATGTATGTAGATCACGAATAAAAATCTGCAAAAATGTTTTGAATCAGTAAGTACTGATAGTTTTGCTTGAGGCCTGGATTAGACTACTGATAAACAGATAAAAATATTAAAGCGAGCACCACCTGATAGTTGCTCTCTTCTGGTTAATTTTGCAATGAAACTTTTCAAAAGTGGACATTACAGTGTGCTATTTTCAAACTATCTTATTTTGTTTTTTTCACGCACTTATTTTTGTGTTTCTATTTCCTGTGCTCTTAGAAACGGTGTGTGTGTGAGGGTGTGTGTACACGTGCTCCGCTGTGACTGCCTATTTATAAATAAGCCTAGCTAGTGTGCAACAACAAAAACAGTATTAATAAATAGAAAACATTGATTGACTCGACTATGGACAACGTAGAGATACCAAATAAGTTCTTCGTTAACTTAAAACTGAAGAAAAGATAGAAAGGACAGAACTATTTTTTCATTTCACAGTTCACACTCGTACGGTCACATGATATAAAAAGGCACTAAGCTTTTCCTCTTTCCGTAATTCCTTTTAGGCTTCTGACTGCCACAGAGCTTGTGTGTGTGTACGGGCTTGGGCTTCAAGTTCAAAGGGGCGAAGAGTGCTGGGGGGGGCGGTCGAGTTGGGGCGTCGAGCCTTAACGTCCCAATTCTCGGTCTTCGGCTGACGCACTCGGTTTGAACTCTCTTCTAGTGACCTTCACGCGACACCCACCCCTCCTCTCCTTGTTTTCAACGTTAAGGCTTTGGGGGGGGGCGGGGGTAAAGGAGGGGCGTGCCACACTTTAAGGGAAGAGCCAGAATTACCAGCACCAACCCCCCCCCCTCTAACCGGATTAGAATGAAAACCAGCTCAAAAAGCCGTTCCCTATTGGCCTGCCGGTGTTCCTGCGTGGAAGATTTCCCCGTTGCCCTTATTCCCAAACAACGTCATTTTTCTTCCTTCCCATTTTTACGCCTACTCCTCGTTTCTCAAATTTGTCCTCTCGTTGCACCCAATTTTCCTTAGGAATGAAAAGCAAGATGGAATCACGAGAGAAAAATAGGAATTTTCCGCGGCTTTTTAGTACTTGGGCAGCCCTCAACCAATCAGCGGTGGCGACCTTGCCACTTGTGTTTCTATAAATAGAACTTGCACGCACTTTGAACCGCTGTTCATTTTCCACGACCCAAGCCCCCCCCCTCCGCGAAGCCAAAACCATGTGAGCGCGAATCACGTGCTACGCTTTGTACCGATGCCTCCCAATGTCCCATGATGCCCTTCTTCGCCCTCAAATTGGACCGCGTACACCAGGCCAGGGCCTTATTATTGTAACTACATTATTACTTTCTATGCCCCATATAACCTACTGAAAAAAAAGATTCCTAAAGTAGTCAGTTCCAATCTGCTGATGTTTATTTTCTTACAAGGAAGCCAGGGCGGGCGCGCGTGCCTGTCCGATGGCCGATGCTGCTTTTAAGTAGTTGTTTGCCTGTTTTAAAACAGAAAACTTAAAAGCAATGAGACACGTGTTAACCTTTCCATTCGCATTTATTTATTGGGGGCGCGTTTGCGTATTAGCCAAAATACAAGTGTCCCCATGCTGTTTCTCATTGTAGATCTACAAATCCACCAAGTGCAACGACATTATGCAGCAGCACTACTGCCCCAGGGGCCCGTTCTGCGCTTTCGCTCACGACGAGGCCGAAATGAATTTTGGTCGCAATTTTATGCAGGACATCGAACTCCAAGGCCTGCTCTCGGCCGTTGCCATGCAGCACCAGCAGCAGCAGCAATCTTCCCCAGTTATTAATCCAATAACTATGGGCCAGTTGGTTTCGCCGACTGTCTGGGAGAGATCTATTACTACCGCTATTAAAGGTAAGTTCATCTCGAACTTGAATTGATTATTGACTTTTCGTTTGTTATTTAATAAATCGATATTTCTATTTAATGTCTACCTTTGATTACCCCAATAAAAATTGATAGTTCATTATTGTTTCGTAGAAATCGATAGATTTTAAGTAAAAATCGATAATTCATTACCTTGAAGCACAAATCGATAATGCATGGCCTTAAAGCACAAATCGATAACTCATGACCTTAAAGTAAAATTCGATATATAATGACCTTGAAATAAAAATCGATAATTCAGGACCTAAAAGCACAAATCGATAATTCATAACCTTAAAGCAGAAATTGATAATTCATTAAATTCATTAAACAAATTCGCATTTCAGGCCGCACAACCAGCGGTTTGAGTTCGACATCGCTCGAGTCAGGCCTGGGCAGTTGGCGCCACTGCGACAGTCCATCAACTGCCGTCAATTTTGCCGACGAATCCAGCACCACAGCAGCCGCCGCCGCCGCAGCAGCAGCGGCCGCTACGTCAGCTTTGCTGCCAGATTTTGGCGAATTCGATCTGTCGCAGGACAGCTCGTCGGCTGCCGCGGTCAGCGCCTGCAGTCCGCTGACTGTGCAGACTGGGCTGCCTGGCGGCGGGCAGCAGCAGCAACAGGAAGAATCTCCGTCCTTGCAGTCGTTATTTGAGGTGATAATCTGATTTAGGTTACGTGTCTGAAAAAAAAGAAAACCTACTATAAGTAGGGTAGAAAAAATCGACGCGTTTTACCACCCTTTTTATCGGAAAACAATTAAATTTTGGAACAATCTTGAAACTCTTCAGACCGAGGCCAGACACCGCGCGGGCAGCGCCAGCGGCAGGCAGCAGCCGCATCAGCAGCTGCCGGTATCCCGTCGTCGTCAGACAAGCAACAGCGAAGCCGGCGGCGGCTGCAACTACGCTCAGAGCCCAATACTAATGTCGGAGAGTCCGTTCTCAAATGCCGGCTTAGAATTAGAGCGACTGCGCTACGAATGCGAAATTGAGCGCGCCAATGAGGAGGCTCAGCGCGCCAAAGAGGCGGCTCAGCGCGCCAATCGAGAGCGCGCCAGCGCCGAAGCAGAATTAAGGCGCCTATGCGCCGGCGTTAAAGAGGCCGCCCTGATTGCTGAGACGATGAATAGCGAAGCTAGCGAAGGTGTTGACGGCGGCCGGGCTGCCGCTATTGAACAGTGGGACGCTTTTAGAAGCAGTCTGCAAGCGCTGCTGCAGCTGGAGGTTGGTTGCTTGGCACTTGGCCCTGCTTTGCGTACACCTGAGCCGCCGTTTACGGGAGACTGAGGAGGGTAATGGGAAGAGAGAGGAGAGTAAATAGGAGGGAGGAAGGGAGCGATGGAGAGAAGGAGAGAGGGAGAGAGCTGGATGAGAGATGTAGGGAGAGATGAAGGTGAAGATGGAGGGGAGAGATGGAGGGAGAGATAGAGGGAGAGATGAATGTAAAGATGGAGCGGAGAGATGAAGGGAGAGATGAAGGGGAGAGATGAATGTAAAGATGGAGCGGAGAGATGAAGGGAGAGATGAAGGGGAGAGATGAATGTAAAGATGGAGCGTAGAGATGAAGGGAGAGATGAAGGGGAGAGATGAATGTAAAGATGGAGCGGAGAGATGAAGGGAGAGATGAAGGGGAGAGATGAATGTAAAGATGGAGCGGAGAGATGAAGGGAGAGATTAAGGGGAGAGATGAATGTAAAGATGGAGCGGAGAGATGAAGGGAGAGATGAAGGGGAGAGATGAATGTAAAGATGGAGCGGAGAGATGAAGGGAGAGATTAAGGGGAGAGATGAATGTAAAGATGGAGCGGAGAGATGAAGGGAGAGATGAAGGTAAAGATGGAGGGGAGAGATGAAGGTAAAGATGGAGGGGAGAGATAGAGGGAGAGGGGAATGGATAGGGAATGATGGGAGAGATGAGAAAGTGATGCAGGGACAGACAGGAAGAGCCAAAGGTGGGCAGCGGAAAGAAGACAGAATTCACAGCTGCATGCCATCAACTCAAATCTGGGCAGTCATTCGCCACAAGCAGGCGCCTTCCTGTGTTACAGAATGAAAAAGTGTTTCAAAACTCCCCCCCCATTCCAGCAGGCAGCCACCGAACTGCCAACGCTTGGCGAATCCAGCAAAACTGTAAGCGGCGGCAAAGATCAAATCCCAGTTGGCACCGCCGAGCAGCAGCCGGTTCTGTCCACGAAGTTCTGCTTCTCTCGTGAGAATGAGCCTGGGCTGCGGAGACTGGAGGAGAAGCGCTGAAGAGACCGGCCTTGGTCTGAAGACACTTGGATAGTTTTTTTGATCGTTTAATCGTTTAATCTTTTATTATCCAGAACGGTTTCAACCGCTTAATGTATGTTGTGTTCTATAGCTAGTTTTGAGAGCAGATAACTTTTCTTCAAACTAACTAGAAATCTTTCTTAGAATCATCAGTATCTAGAGATTTCTAAGAAACATCTTGAATCAAAGATTTCTTGAAATATTTGTGTTTTGGATCTCTGAAGTCTGAAGATATTTTTAAGTCCCAGACTCCCAGAGTGTGTACTAAAGATCTTTAGAACTTAGGTGTGTAAAATAATTATAACCTACTTTAAGAATTTTCCCTGATTCTAAAAAACGCCCCTAATTTTAAGAACCGTCCCTAATTTTAAGAACCGTCCCTAATTTTAAGAACCATCCTTAATTCTAAGAATCATCCCTAATTCTAATTCTAAGAATCATCCCTAATTCTAAGAATCATCCCTAATTCTAAGAATCATTTCTGGTTCTAAGAATCATCCCTAATTCTAAGAATCATCGCCTAATTCTAAGAATAATCCCTTATTCTAAAAATCACCCCTAATTCAAAGAAGCATCCCTAATTCTAAGAATCATCCCTAATTCTAAGAACCATCCCTAATTCTAATAATCATCCCCTAATTCTAAGAATCATCGCCTAATTCTAAGAATAATCCCTTATTCTAAAAATCACCCCTAATTCAAAGAAGCATCCCTAATTCTAAGAATCATCCCTAATTCTAAGAATCATTTCTGGTTCTAAGAATCATCCCTAATTCTAAGAATCATCGCCTAATTCTAAGAATAATCCCTTATTCTAAAAATCACCCCTAATTCAAAGAAGCATCCCTAATTCTAAGAATCATCCCTAATTCTAAGAACCATCCCTAATTCTAATAATCATCCCCTAATTCTAAGAATCATCGCCTAATTCTAAGAATAATCCCTTATTCTAAAAATCACCCCTAATTCAAAGAAGCATCCCTAATTCTAAGAATCATCCCTAATTCTAAGAACCATCCCTAATTCTAAGAAGCATCCCTAATCTAAGAATCATCGCCTAATTCTAAGAATAATCCCTTATTCTAAAAATCACCCCTAATTCAAAGAAGCATCCCTAATTCTAAGAAGTATCCCTAATTCTAAGAAGCATCCTTAATTCTAATAATCATCCCCTAATTCTAAGAAGCATCCCTAATTCTAAGAATCATCCCCTAATTCTAAGAATCATCCCTAATTCTAAGAACCATCCCTAATTCTAAGAACCATCCCTAATTCTAAGAAGCATCCCTAATTCTAAGAATAATCCCTTATTCTAAAAATCACCCCTAATTCAAAGAAGCATCCCTAATTCTAAGAAGCATCCCTAATTCTAAGAATAATCCCTTATTCTAAAAATCACCCCTAATTCAAAGAAGCATCCCTAATTCTAAGAAGTATCCCTAATTCTAAGAAGCATCCTTAATTCTAATAATCATCCCCTAATTCTAAGAAGCATCCCTAATTCTAAGAATCATCCCCTAATTCTAAGAATCATCCCTAATTCTAAGAACCATCCCTAATTCTAAGAACCATCCCTAATTCTAAGAAGCATCCCTAATTCTAAGAACCATCCCTAATTCTAAGAAGCATCCCTAATTCTAAGAAGCATCCCTAATTCTAAGAACCATCCCTAATTCTAAGAACCATCCCTAATTCTAAGAAGCATCCCTAATTCTAAGAACCATCCCTAATTCTAAGAAGCATCCCTAATTCTAAGAAGCATCCCTAATTCTAAGAACCATCCCTAACTCTAAGAACCATCCCTAATTCTAAGAACCATCCCTAATTCTAAGAACAATCCTTAATTCTGAGAATCATTCCTAATTCTAAGAATTGTCCAAGATTTCTAAGAATGGTCTCTAATCGAAAATTGAAAGTATTAACTAGTTGGTTGCAGAACTACAGATGCAAGCAAAGGATGAGTCCTTTTTGTAAGTAGATTGCCATAAATTTTGGCACCGCGCCTCTCTATCAAAATTATATTTTATTTTCAGCAATAAGCGTGCATATATTCTACTAGATTATAATCATTAAACTAACAGTTACTCGCTTTATCTTCGTTGCTTATAAAGTAACTTCTATTATTTTACTTACATACTAAGTTTAGCCACACATGCTCGCTCTATTCTACTGCTACTAATTAAGTAGTCTTTCGGTGCGTTTTTCTCTTATCTCTACTATAGTCGCATATAGCCATCAGCTATGTTTTCTTCTTTCAGTTTCCCTTTCAAACGACAATTAATTGTCACGTTTAAAATAGGAATTGTATATATATATATATAAATTTTTTTTTTGCGTAGTTCCTAGCGATTCATCCTACTTTTAGTAGTTTCACTCGTTTTCAAAGACGATCGGATCACCTGACTGATTATTTATCATTTAATTAGAATTTTACTAATAAATTGAGAAGACTGTTTAACAGGAGTGCTCGCTACTTATAGTAGACTACTAAACAATAGGATTTTTAGTTAATTTTAAGGAAACTGTGGGGACTAGTGTTATATTGGGGTTGATTGTTAGAAGCTTATTTTTTGTCTCGGTGTTTTTCATAACCTTCGTTTCTTCAACTTTCATCGCGTTGCATTTACATTATTCAAGCAAATTAGTGTTTCGTGTATACAAATGTGTAACCAATAACCGTTCAATTTTTTGTTAATTAATTCACAAAACTTTCGTCTTAATAACAACGCCACAGTCCAAGCAGATAGCTTATACAAAATCCTTATAGCTTTAGGCGGTCACTTTGCATTTGTAAATAGTGATCTTTCAAATAATATATTTATTAATTATCAATTACATGTAGTCATTTTTCGAGTCTCCGCGTCCCAAATATCTTATTTCAGTTTTTTTTCAGTTTCTGTATAAAATAACATCGTCACGTCTGCGTTAATAAAAATCATGATACTATTATCATAATGATTATTACTATTATATTTCAGATAAGTTATGGATTCACCAAATTTATTTTTGGTCTCATTTTTCTGTTTCATGGAAACGGTAGTAAAGTTAAACAAAACCAATTATCATTTCTCATACCATGCAGCTACGAGTATTCTAGTCTGCTTTTGAAATTAAAATACACCCAACTATCCATAAATCAATAATATAACTATAGGAGCCTCAGCGGTAACGATTCCGTTTTTAATTAAAAATACTTTTGCTTGCATATTGGATTTTTTGTTGGTTTTATTCTAGACTGTAGCGAAAGAATCTGTACTAAACTGAGTCTTAATTAGGCAATGGTAAAAACGTCAGGCTTGGTAGACTGTGCTCTACATGTGCGTCTACACTTGCATGTCATCTGCGCCCCAGTACATGTACATACGCAGGGGCGTCGCCATGAATTCTATATGGTGGGGGGACACGCAAACACTCATTTTGGCGTCACATTCAGGCACTCATTTTGGCGTCACATTCAGGCACTCATTTTGGCGTCACATTCAGGCACTCATTTGGGCGCCACAGGCACTCATTTTAGCGCCGCAGGCACTCATTTTCGCGTAGCAGGCACTCATTTTGGCGCCGCATTCAAGCACTCATTTTGGTGCCGCAGGCACTCATTTTGGCGCCGCAGGCCCTCATTTTGGCGCCGCAGGCCCTCATTTTGGCGCCGCATTCAGGCACTCATTTTGGCGCCGCATTCAGGCACTCATTTTGGCGCCGCATTCAGGCACTCATTTTGGCGCCGCAGGCCCTCATTTTGGCGCCGCATTCAGGCACTCATTTTGGCGCCGCATTCAGGCACTCATTTTGGCGCCGCATTCAGGCACTCATTTTGGCGCCGCAGGCCCTCATTTTGGCGCCGCAGACCCTCATTTTGGCGCCGCATTCAGGCACTCATTTTGGCGCCGCATTCAGGCACTCATTTTGGCGCCGCATTCAGGCACTCATTTTTGCGCGGCAGGCACTCATTTTGGCGCCGCAGTCGCCTTTTTTGGCGCCGCAGGCACTCATCTTGGCGCCGCAGTCGCCTTTTTTGGCGCCGCAGGCACTCATATTTGCGCCGCAGGCGCTATATATTTGGGGCCCTCAAGCAAAACTATTGATTTTAATAACGGGTCTCAAGGTGGGGTGCTGGGACACGCAGCATTGGAGCTGGAGGGGATGGACATGTGATCTCCCCTGTCAGGTACAGTACAGTACAGTACCGTGCGTACAGCTTATACTCGGTTTTTTATGGTCGATAAATTAACAATAACAGACATGAGATCTTAGACATAACTGTAGATGTCTGCATAGACAGGTGGTAGATAGTATGTACATGTAGGTTTCACGTCAGCATCTGCTACAAACTACGTATACTGTTGTCAAGTCAAAATTAGTTTAGGGATCGCTGAATGCAACGTTATAAGTTTATGCATGCAAAATTCTGATAAAACGGCCATTTTAGGGACAAACTATGAAATCTATGCTTAATTACTATAGGCATTATGTTTGCAGATTAGAGTGAAAATTACATTATCTCAATATTTTCTACTGATTGATAATGTATACGATAAGTTATATTCAGCATTATAATATATACACCTTCATGCGATCTTTACAACCGCAACTGCACCAGCTTGTAAAACTATTTTTTGAAGCAAATCGCTTACATGGGTCAGCAAATGTTAAGGCAATCATTGATATTTCTATCATTAGTGCTCAATAATTGATTAAATATTAATAAAAAATATCCTGCGGAATTTGATTGTTTGTCACTAAATGGGCCGTTTTAATCAGCATTTGCAAAATTTTCGCGATTGCAAAATTTCATCGGATTCTACATTGTAAGATTTGTAAGATCAAGTGTAGCAATGTACATGTAATAAGTTTGATTTCGCATAGTAAAGTAGGTGTTTGTAAAATGGGCTTTTATTTTTGAAAAATTTCCAAAAATAAAATAAAATTTTGATTTTAATTTTACGAGATAAGCATGTAGTAGTGCACAAACCAGGGGCGTGTAGCCAGGGCTTTTTATGGGACGGGTGCGTATTTCGGGGCGCCATCGTGGGGCGCCATGATCTTGCTTGGGATGCCATTATCAAGGCACCAGAATCAGAAGCTTTAGCACCAGGGGCTTTAGCACCAGGGGCTTTAGCACCAGCGGCTTTAGCACCAGGGGCTTTAGCACCAGGGCCTTAGCACCAGGGGCTTTAGCACCAGGGGCTTTAGCACCAGGGGCTTTAGCACCAGGGGCTTTAGCACCAGGGGCTTTAGCACCAGGGGCGCCACAGCTGCTGTAATGGCAGCACTACAGTTCTTATCAGACTAATTGAGGCATGGTCCCTGGCTACGCCCTGGTTAAGAGCAAGGTACAATTAGGTACTTGTACAAGTGCAGCCCTAAGGCTAGTAAAAAAGCTCAAGTTCTGATAGATTCTACAGGTTTTGTAAGATTTTTTAAGTCCGTGAAGCTACAAGTACATAATATAATTTTGTTGATATTAGTTCATTAATCGAGTTAATTTGAAGTTTAATTCATCTTTCAAGGTGTACGCGCACCAAAGCCAGTTTGGATGATCAGAGCAGTTGAAACTTGACCCAGTCGGCGTTCGTCTCGATTTCCTCCTCCACCTGAGCGTCGGTGAACAGCAGCAGGCGGCAGGCTCTCAGCTTGCTGTTGTACAGCACGTGTCTGCAGCTGGCGTCACTCATAGCGGCTGCAACGCACTCAACAGCGCTGCTCACATTCGGCACATCGGTGAAGCAGTACTCGGTGTTGTAGTTGGCTTTTTTGAACGACACCTTCTTCCAATTGGCGAGCTTCCGGTAAGCAGAGGGGTCCTTGTACTCGCAAGCGAATTCATATTTACGGTTGCAATTGATGTCTCTGAGCAGTCCAAGTTCGTCCATCCGAATGCAGTTTTCATCAGCACCTCCTGATGGTTCGTCTGTGCCAAAGAGACTTTCAGGACTGGCGAGGCCATTTCCGTTGACCCTCTGCCAGCCGCCTCTCTTCTCGCCTCTCTCATCAGCCAGGTCGCTCAGTCCGAGCCACAGGTCGCAGCTGCAGGATGAGCTGATGCCGCTGCGATTCAGCGCCAGGATGGAGCTGTGCGAGTTGAGCAGCTCGCCTCCGATCGATGCGCAGTGCCGATTGGCTGAGCACCAGCTGTTGCTGTGAGCTGTGCTCACGAACAGGCACAGACCGGCCTGCATGGTGAACGGTGCGGGACACGACAGGGCCTGCGACTGCGGCAGCTGAGTAACTGCAGCTAGGAGAGAATTTGAAAACCAAAACTCGATTAGGCGCATTTCGAAACCGAAATTATTTTTTTATGTCGCTGGTAGATAAACGGAGCTCTTCTGCTTCGATGGTGTCTCCCGCACAAAAGGCAAAAGACGTGTTACATTTAAAATAAAATCTAACTGGAGCTGCTGGGTTGCTTGATTGACACCCTGTTTTGTATTTGCCTGAGAAAATTGGGAAAACAGCTGGATTTGTCAAGATACTCTCATAGCACTCATTTACACTCAAAATTTGTAGGCTTAAAGCTGTTCTGACAGGTCTCAAACATTGATGAATTGTGAAACAGTATATCAGTGGGAATTCCAGCATATGGCTGAAACTGATGTCAGAAATTTTCAACCGCCAATCAAAAGTCACCCAGCCGTGTTATCCAGGTTTTCGAAATTATTGAATTAACTAAATAATAATTTCAAGGCTGAGCGAAACGAAGTAATCTTTATTTATTTTGAATGTAAATTAATGCCAAAAGCCATGGATTCTACTGGGGAAAGTAGTGAATAAAGCAAATATGTTGGCTAATTGAGCTCTTCCTACTGAACTGTCACTGGTATACCCACAGTGTTATTACTGCTCTAAACTGGAAACCTAGGGGATATTCTGACTACTGAAAGCAGGAAGTTTGTTGTTCCCTTTGCTTTCTTGCGGCAGTTTGCACATTGGTTCTCTTCAACGGATTCAGTCTGTGGTTGCTGCTTGAGCACCGCTGACAGACTTCTTCGAGCGGCGGCGGGCGAGACGACGCAACTCTTTCATGTCATCGGCTCGCTGCTCCTCCAGCTTCTGCAGCCGGATATGCTGCCTGAAAATTATTGAGGCACCAATATCGATAGATCGATAGATAGATAGATAGATAGATAGATAGATAGATAGATAGATAGATAGATACATAGATAGATAGATAGATAGATAGATAGATAGATAGATAGATAGATACATAGATAGATAGATAGATAGATAGATAGATAGATAGATAGATAGATAGATAGATAGATAGATAGATAGATAGATAGATAGATAGATAGATAGATAGATAGATAGATAGATAGATAGATAAATAGATAGATAGATAGATAGATAGATAGATAGATAGATAGATAGATAGATAGATAGATAGATAGATAGATAGATAGATAGATAGATAGATAGATAGATAGATAGATAGATAGATAGATAGATAGATAGATAGATAGATAGATAGATAGATAGATAGATAGATAGATAGATAGATAGATAGATAGATAGATAGATAGATACTCGTAGCTACTCACCTAACCAGAGCTTCATCAAGCTCTGAGTGCACTTCAGCCAGCGCATTTCTCGTATGCGACTTCAGCCCCTCAGCATCGGACCGATTTGCCTCCAGTTGACGCGACAGACTCGGGCGCGAGCGCCGAAAGTGCGTCGCCTGGAACTGCAGGAACTCGATGTACTCCTGCGGATAGTCCGACTCTCTTAGCCACCAGCGCTGCGGGAGGAATTGGTTTGGGATTGGCGGTGCACGGAATGAAACCAGAAAAAGTAGAATCGTTAAAAGATTTTCAGTTCCCCAGCAACCTTAGTCTTGGCTTCGTCGTCAACATTCCGACTCCTTTGACGGCACTTGTAGCACTGCTGAGCCAGTTTGTAGGCGTAGTAGACAAAGGACAGCGGCGGCGGCACCAGGCCGGACCGTTTGTACTCGAGCAGCATGTGAAAATAGGATCTGCGCCAGATGCCGCGCGCTTTGCTGGACATAATGCTCACGCGTAGGTTGAATAGCGCAATGAGCAGGTTGAGCATGACCAGGTTGCACACCAGTAGGAAGGTGTACCGAGCGAAGTGCTCAAACACCGGATATCCAGTCGGATGTGCGGCCTCGCTGCTGATTGACTGGTTGCTTATGTCAGCCTTGGCTGCGGCCAGGTCCTGCGGGAAGTCGGTGAACAGCAGCTTCAGCGGCATAGTGTACACCTGAACGAAGACATCAACAGCGTAAGTGGCCGAGCTCGTCTCCGACGCCAGCGCTGTCACCACGGGGAACAGCAGATTGAAGAAGAACACGCCGAATGAGTACACGATGACCAGAATGATGGCCAGAAACGGCAGCAGGTCTCGGATGAGCAGGTGCTCCAGCATGGTGATCACTGGCCCAATTAGTTCCGAATAGCTCAAGAAGGACACGGAACGAAATCCCAGAGCAAGTAGGATGTACTTAAAATCATTTGACAGGTGTAGGCAGTTGGGTGAGTCGGATTGTCCTGGATCGCCAGCTTCCAAACGATCCCCAACCACATGAACACCAGAGCTGAGCAGTCGAAGTAGTTGAAGATCTCTCGGAAATATTCCGGACAGCTGCAGGTCCGCTTGCAGCGCCTCGAGTGGCACTGGCGGGGCGCAGGCTTCGGCAGAAGTCGTTGAGTTCGTGTGCAGTCAGTGACAGCGTGTACAGTAGCAGAATAATATCCGGCCAAACGTTCAGAAAGGTAGTCTTGAAGTCGATGATGTACCAGGAAAAGTAGATTAGAAACAGGGCGAATCCGAAAAGATGGATGTAAAACTTTGCCTTCGGTGACGCCGGCTTGGTTTTGGCTTGCTCCGAGCGACCCTCCCATTCTTGTTTCACCAACTCGTACACGCAGTCGGTGGCGAACAGGTCGTTGCAGTCGGCCTCCTTGATCAGCTCGAACAGCGTCTGGTAGGTGCCAACTTCGTCAACGCTCTGGTCCGGGCGTCGAGGTGAACAACGCGCTGACTGAACGTTAGCACCAGCGCAACCTTGCGAGCCGTTAGCGAGTGATCTGGTGGGAAACCGAGGCCCAGAGCTTACCCCGTCCGCTGTCTTAATGCCGCCTAAAATATAATTAAATAAAAAATTCTTCTGAGTTTGATCCGCATTGACGAACAGCTCGTCCAATGCGTTCACCGCGATGCAGACGATGGCGCTGTGCAGCCGCCTCAACTGCTCGTGCCGGCCCTTCTTGCTGCTAATCTTCGGCCTCATCTGGATTAGCAGAGTAACGCAGGCGGGTATTAACTGAAACTGCCTGGTGAGGATTAGGTCTGGCAGAATTTCTAGCTTTTCAAAGTGCAAGCAGAAATCTATGATGAGCATCTCGGATGTTTCGTCATCTTTCAGCGCGTGAATACTTAGGAATTCGTCGAGTTCCTTCTCTGAGAAGCTCTCCAGCTCAGTGTGCTGAGCTCCCAGCTTCAACTGTTCGGTGATGAAGTCTCGAAAGCAATTTTCCGTCCTAGGCGAAATCAGACCAAGCCGAAGCCCGCTGCAAAGAATCTTCGATGAGTCCAGATGGAGCGCTCGTAGCAGAATCTTTAGATCAGTCCTGCCGCGAGTTTCTTCCCTTGCCTCTGGGCCTCTGGAATTTGCGACCGTGGTGCGGATGTCCGCGTCCCGCTGTATCGTCACTCGCATCGATTCGTCGGAAATTGAAGCCAGCAGGTGGCGAGCTGTAGACCGGTCGGGCAGCTTCAGCGACCGGTTGGCAGGATCAACGAGTCTGAGCAGGTCGATCCGTTGAACCCCCGGCAAGCCAAATATGACACTCATCTTTCCCTTGTCGTAGCCGAAGTCGATACACGACTGGCCGTCCTGAGTTTTCTCGGCAAGCCGCAGGCCGCACTTCATCAGGTATTGCATGTTCTCCTCGTGACCGGCTTCGCAGGCAAAGTGCAAACTCGTGGCACCTTTGTTCGGGCCCTTGGCCACAGTGAGCTGTAGCATTTCTGATAACTGCATGTCAGACAGTTCGGCCAGCGACTGGGCCAATTCCTTCAAGCTGTACCGGCCCGCAAAGGCGTGAACGGCGTGAACACCGTCGGAATTTGTTAGAAACTTATGAAACATTTTCTTCAACTCTGCATCTGCGGCAGCTTTGCCGAGGATATCTATGAAAACGTTTAAGTCGATGATTGAGCCATGAAGGCAGGTCTGCCCCATATTGTTCTCAGCTTTCTTGTCAACTCCAGCCTTGATTACTTTGCTCAGAGTGGCGAAGAACTCGTCTGTAGACTGCGCCTGGCTGTCATTGAGGAAGACAGCGTGGGCCAAGGTGTTCTTGTCAACGTCAAGTCGTTTAAACTCTTTGGCTGCCGAGTCACCCTGAATAGTAAGGCCACCGCTATTCCAGCCAGTGCAAGCGTAAAAGAGCATATTTCTGTCTGACGAATCTACAAAGCTCACAATTTTTCGGATCAACGATTTCCCTAAAAATGGCTGGCTGCTTGCATGCCTCATAGCCAGGTGCATCACCGTCTGGTCGTGCCTGTTTGTCCACAGCCAGCAGTTGGTGTCGACGAGTCTGGAAGCCGCGGCTTCAACGATTTCATGCCGCTCGCACTGAGCTGCATAGTGAAGGCAGGTGTTCCCGTCCTGATCGCGCAGTTCAACAACGGCCGCTTTGGCTTGCCCGACCAGCTGCACCGCCATTCCATTGCTGCAGTGCCGAACTGCCAGGTGCAGCACTGATTGGCCCTTCTTGTTTTGCGATCGAAGACAAGCCGCATTAGTCTCTGTCACGAGTGCGTTGATCTTCTTGTCGCAGTCGACTTTCGACAGGACCGCAAAATGAGCGCTCCGGTTCCCGTCGCTGTCAGCCTGGTTAGGTATGTCCAGTCGGGCAGCTTTCAACGCGTCCATCAGCGATTTGACAGTTTGAAATCGGCAATTCTTCAGCACAAGGTGCCACACGAGCTCGCCCCTGACGTTGCGCATTCGCAGGCACATTGGTTCGGCCACTTTAACTATTTCAGTTATTACATCATCACTGCCGTCCTTCATTGCAGCATAATGAGCGCAAGTGTTGCCGTTGATATCTCGAAGGCTAATAATATTCGAGCCGGCTATTTTAATGAGCTTCTTCGAGGTGTCTGGACTGCAGTACTTTAATACGAGATGCAGCACAGACTCATTGAGAAAATTCTGCCAAGACAATATTTCCTGTCTGTTGAGCAGTTGAGACACCGAGTTGTCATCTGTGCCTCTCTTTGCTACGTAGTGGGCCCAGCTGTTGCCACCGTTATCTGTCAGAGCCTGGGCCGAGCCCGCCCGGTCTAGAAGCGGCTGCAGCTCAGAACCTGCCGCATTCAGTAAGCCGACGTGCAGCACCGGCTGACCTTTGGCATTTTGCCAAGCCAAGCATTGAACTCCAACACAGTCTACTGGCACTTTGATTGCATCCTTGTGCACGATGTTCGAGGCTGCATAGTGGGGCACCGTATTGCCAAGGCTGTCCCTCTTTGCCAAATACGCGGCCGGCTTGGGTACACCGGCCAGGATCTCGCGCAGATCGTCCGCGGCTTGTCTGGCAGCGGCCAGGTGCAGCGGAGTGATGTGCGAGCAATCGGCGATCTTCAGACACCGATGGCCAGAGTGCTGAACTATCAGCTTGAGCAGGCCTGCAGCCTGGGGGCTCAGCGCGGCATAGTGCGCCGCTGTCCGCTTGTCGGAGTCCCGCTCTAGCGACTCGTCCTGCCTGAGCTGTGCGGCCAGTTCGCTGGCAGCACTGAACTCGCCGCGCTTGGTCAGGGCCAACAGGTGACGAACATCTGAGCTGTCGTCGGTCTCGGCTACCGGCTCCGCTGGAGGGCGCCTGTCAATCAGTTTTGACAGGTCGATCACGTCAATACTGTCGCTGCCGTGATTGCCAGCCGCAGGCAGCAGCCTGCCAAACAGAGCCATAATCTATACGTGCATTAATCCCTTTTTCGAATATACGCTCGCATAAATGAACATAGAAATTCTTATTATTTTAATTTCAATTTTAATTTAGCGCCAAAACAGACTTCCATAGGCAACTATAGGGTAGAACTGTACTCCATTGTATCCAGTGCTCAAGTACGAACACAGTTTGTTTTCACACGCAGTACAAGGCGCCTGTAAGTGTACTCGGAGCCTTTGGCGAATGCTTATGCACCTCATCCACCACAGTTGGCAGAGCGGCACAACACTGCATAGAGTGCATGGATCGCTGAAACAATGCACCTCCATGTACATTATTTACACCCACCCATAAATACATATTCTCAAGTATGAAAAACTCATTATATTATGAGATCATTAGAAATGAGGATTCAAACAAGTTTGCTGAGAATTCTGTGCAAAATCTAGATGTGACTTTCTGACAGTTGAGTTAGGAGAGTTGAGTGAGAGGGAGAGGGAGTAGAGTGAGAAGGGGAGTTTAGTTAGGAGAGTTGAGTGAGAGGGGAGTAGAGTGAGAGGGGAGTAAAGTGAGAGGGGGAGTAGAGTGAGAGAGGAGTAGCTAGTGAGAGGGAAGAGTGAGAGGTGAGTAGAATGAGAGGGGAGTAGTAGAGTGTGAGGGAAGTAGAGTGAGATGGAAGTAGAGTGGTAGAATAAGGTAGTAGAGTGAGAGGGAAGTATTCATAGTAGTGAGAGGGGAGTAGAGTGAGAGGGGAGTAGCTAGTGAGAGGAGAGAGTGAGAGGGTGAGTAGAGTGAGAGGGAATAGAGTGAGAGGGGTGTAGCTAGTGAGAGAGGAGTAGAGTGAGAAGGGGAGTAGAGTGAGAGGGGGAGTAGAGTGAGAGAGGGAGCAGAATGAGAGGGGAGTAGAATGAGAGGGGAGTAGAGTGAGAGGGGAATAAATTGAGGGGAGTAGAGTGAGATTGAAGTAAAGTGGTAGAGTGAGGAGAGTATAGTGAGAGGGGAGTAGCTAGTGAGAGGGAAGAGTGAGAGGGGGAGTAGAATGAGGGGAGTAGATCAGTGAGAGGGGAATAGATTGAGGGGAGTAGAGTGAGATTGGAGTAAAGTGGTAGAGTGAGGAGAGTAGAGTGAGAGGGGAGTAGAGTGAGGAGAGTAGAGTGAGAGGGAAGTAGAGTGAGAGGGGAGTAGCTAGTGAGAGGGGAGAGTGAGAGGGTGAGTAGAGTGAGAGGGAATAGAATGAGAGGGATGTAGCTAGTGAGAGGGGAGTAGAGTGAGATTGGGTGTAGAGTGAGAGTGGAGTAGAGTGAGAGGGTGAGTAGAGTGAGAGGGTGAGTAGAATGAGAGGTAGTAGGGAGTTGGAGCGAAAATGGTGAACAGTTGGAGGTGAATTTTATGTTTTCAATGCAAGCATCCAACCCCTTAAACTCTAAACTGCCAAGTGCATAGGTGAAGATAAGGTATGACGCATGAGTCATCCTGGGTTCTGTTTCTTCCGAACAACATAGCTCCGTGCTACGTGGGGATATTTAGCTTGCTAAGCTGTGGTATTCGCTATATTCTGTATTATTCGATTTTTTGTTGCCTTGATATATTTGCTCCCAATTTGAATGCCGAACGGGTGTTGTATTGAAATTCGCTGTGTGCCTGTGTTGGTTAGATAGCCAGAATACAGCTATAGCTAATGTATTGTAAATGCTTGATATAGAAAGAAGCTTTAAAATTGGTCTAATGTGCTGAAAATTGGATCAACAAAGAATAAATTAGAAAAAAATTAATAAAGCGGTCCATTATTTAGCAATGAATGAAAGAATTTGATGCTATTTTATCGCCATGACACAGTTTTCAAAGCTAAATGGGCCCAAGCTTTCGGTTGCTTTCGGGCAAAAACTGCCACTCAATAGGCAATGCACTGCATTAGTTTCCATCAATTTCTGGCCATTTTTCGAGCCCCATTCTTAAATTTTCTACTCTCATGTTGTTTAGCAATGATATTAGAGTGCTTTTATCGAGTTAGTTTTGGTTTTAAGCATTTTATTCGAATAATAAATCACCTAATAAAATACGTTGTGAATACCTTATCGCAAAAAGTAATAGGTGGTCATCACATTAAATGTCCATTTTTCCTTCTTTCAGCCTCTTCAGACAAAATTTTATTTGCTAATCAGATAGGGCATATAATTAAGAATATTTTTGTGCAGTTTTGGCCTTCCAAGTACTTCTCTGTCTTAAGCACAACTGGAAATAGTTTGCATGACCCTATAATTTTTCATCGTCTCACGCAGTATTTTGCAAATTTCTTTTATTTTGACGCAATAAATACTATTAATACTTATACCATTCGAAAGATATTTTTCTTAGGAATAATACGACACCAAGTTCAAGAAATAATTCTGTACCGTTGCTGAGATATTTGAGTTTTTCTAAAGGCACTAGCGCTGTCTCAGCTAGGGCTGTCATTTCTGCCATGGCCTGGGCGGGCGGGCTGGGTCTGTGTGGAACACAATGATGCGGTCCAGTTTTTCAACTATAGAATTGGCGGGGCCGCCATTAGCGAGTTCCGAATTCATTCCCTCTCCTCCGCTCCTCTGCTCTTGCTAGCCTTGCTTTGTCTTGCCCCAATTCTACTATCCAACCTATTCCTACCTACAACTATGAGCGCCCCAGCAGCTGCCGCCCCGGCCAAGAAGGTGCCGAAGCCGAAGAAGCCTGCCAAGCCGAAGAGCCATCCGTCCTACACTGACATGATCAACGCCGCCATTGCGGGCCTGAAGAGCGCAAAGGCTCCAGCCGTCAGGCCATCGTGAAGTACCTGCGTGCCAACTACAAGTTCGACGCCAACGAGAAGATCGACGTCTACGTCAAGGCCGCTTTGAAGGCTGGCAGTAAGAGCGGCCGGTACACCCACACGAAGGGTGCCGGGGCCAGCGGCTCCTTCCAGCTGGCCAAGAAGGGCGAGAAGGCCGCCGCCGTCAAGAAGCCGAAGTCGCCCAAGGCCAAGAAGCCAAAGTCGCCAGCAGCCGCCAGGAAGCCAAAATCACCGGCCGCCAAGAAGCCAAAGTCGCCGGCCGCCAAGAAGGCCAAATCGCCGGCCGCCAAGAAAGCCAAATCGCCGGCCGCCAAGAAAGCCAAGTCTCCGGCCGCCAAGAAGGCCAAGTCGCCGGCGGCCAAGAGGACCAGGAAGGCACCCGCCGCCGCCCCGGCCGCAGCTCCGGCCGCCGCTGCCCCGGCCGCCGCTGCTGCCCCAGCGGCCGCCGCTCCGGCCACACCGAAGGCGAAAGCTGGCAGGAAGCCGGCGGCCAAGAAGACTCCAAGGCGAAGGCGGCCAAGTCGCCTGCCGCCAAGAAGGCCAAGTCGCCCAAGAAGGCGGCCCGGCCGAAGAAGACGCCGACTAAGAAGGCGGCCAAGAAGTGAACAGCCATGAACTCTGATAATAATAACTGATTCCTTATTGCTGCTTTGCTGACTGATCCACTTTTCAAATTTCAAGTTTAGCCATCGTTTTGTCTGTCATTCTGTACTGTAAAATTCATAATGTCTGCATAGTTATAGTTTATTTTTTTATTCTGTTTTTTTATTTGTTTCTACTACTAACTAAGGCAAAGCACCAAAACGAGCCCTATTAATCATATTAATAATTAATTAAATTAGTAAACTTGCGCATTTAATAACTCTTGTTTCAGTCTTGTAAATATTAATATTATAATTACAGGTTGGTTAATTAAAATATAATTAAATTGCAATGATAATACTGAAATTAAAATGAATTTGAATAATTATTTAAATTATCAGTTTAAATGTATATTTTAAATAAAATGTGAAAGTAAAGCATTATTTTTCCCCTTGTTATTTGGTTACTAAATTATTATTTGAATTTTTGTAATATTTTATTTGACATCCATCAAGTTAAGCAGCTGGCTAAGCAACAAATACACAGCAAGTGCAATTTGGTAATATTTTATCAAAGCATGGTTAAATAAAAGTACAAAATTTATTATGGTAAATAAATAAGAACTCTTATGGTTTTTTGTTACTCATTTTTATTACATGCAAACACAGTAACAGAAAATTCATTGAACTACCAACTGTACAAAATTTGATAATGGTGGAAAATTTAAATTAATTTACATGCATAAATGATGCACGTAACCTAAATATTCACATGTAAGCTGCAAACTTCTTACAGTAATCATACATGCATTACACATAAACATGCTCATGTAATTGAAAAATGTGCCCTTTTGACATTGATCAGTGTTCCATTTGTACTTTGCAAATCACTGACCCTCTATGAGTAATGCGTATGAAAGATGAAAGTTCCGTTTCATGTATGTATGTCGCGAATGTACATGTACATGCATGTACATGATTTAAAAATCACATGCTGATCGTGGACAGTGCTTGCTCGGCTCAATGACCGCAAGTCCTCTACATGTGGTACATACATGTACACGCGCAAATGTATACACATACGTGTGTAACAGATAAGCTGCTGCAGTACATGTACTCGTACATGTATAATCTCTTTTAGACGACTCAAAATGTCTTGATCGCTTCTAATTGTCCCTAAAACAGCTAACTGCCTCTACATATAGCTGCAAAGTCTCTAGACTCTAGATAAATGAGTGACGCCTATAGATGACTGCTAATGTCTAATTGATGGATGCTATTGTGTCTATACATGTAAATGTATGGCTACCAGGGTCTCTTAGTGTCTACCAGGGTCTCTTATGGCTACCAGGGTCTCTTATAGTGTCTGCTATAAATATTCTCTAGATAGCTCCACGGGTCTGTAAATGACGGCTAATGCATATAGATAGCTATAGTAGTGTCTGTAGATGGCGGTCAGTATCTATAGATGACTGCGGTGTCTCTAGATGGCTACCATGCAGTATCTACAGATGACTGCTACAGTGTCTCTGATGGCTGCTAGTGGATCTCTAGATGACTGCCAGTATCTATACATGTAAAGATGACTGCTGTCTCTACATGTACATGTAGATGCATGGCTGCCTGCAGTATCTATAGATGACTGCTAGCGTCTCTAGAAAGCTGCCAGTGTCTCTAGATGGCTGCCAGTGTCTACAAATGACTGGCTTGTGTCTATAGATGACTGCTTGTGTCTATAGATGACTGCTAGTGTCTATAGATGACTGCTAGTGTCTATAGATGACTGCTAGTGTCTATAGATGACTGCTAGTGTCTATAGATGACTGCTAGTGTCTATAGATGACTGCT